>JAHKKF010517519.1:0-14223 GCA_019740295.1 Labeo calbasu | reverse complement strand
TTTTTTTTTTTTTTTTTTTATAACTAATTAATTAAGTTAACGCGTTAAACTGACAGACCTAATAATTTTACAATACAATATTTCTATTTCAAATAAATATTGTTTTTTTTTTTTTACTTTTTATTCAGAAGATCTTGGAAAATCCTGGAAAAGCAGCACAACTATTTTTAACACTTAAAATAATATGAAATTTCCCACCAGATCAGCATATTAGAATGATTTCCGAAGGATCATGTGAAACTGGAAACTGGAGTAATGGTTGCTGAAAATAAATCACATTTTAAACTATATTAAAATAGAAAACAGTTATTTTAATTTAAAATGGGATTTATTTGAGTATTTATTACATTTCATGCTATTACTGTTTTCTGTATTTTGATCAAATAAATGTAGCCACGGTGAGCAGAAAAGAATATTAAAAATCTTAACGACCCCAAACCTTAGAACAGTAGTGTACATCTAAAGAGTGTATGCGCACACACATTCTGAGCTGGTTCAGGTGTGGAACATTTGCCCTCCGGAACAGATGGTTTTTCTTCTCACCACATATGGAGGCAGGTCTGGTCAGGTGTCAGTGCTCTTTCTCTCTTTCTCAGTAAGAGTGTGATGGTGTGATTAGCTGCTCTTGGGTCACAGAAGATTTTTTACTGTGTCCACATCAGCAGGTACATAAACTGCTGCCTTCCCATCACTCTCTTAGTCACGGATTGATTTTTCACACACATACACATGGTTGTTTTTGTAATATTGAGAAGACTATTGTTATTGTATTATCTAAAGTATAACAACTATAAAAAATAAATATGCATTACAAAACGTATGAGAGTTTGAAAATTAAATATATATTTAAATATAAATAATAAATATAAAAAAATAATAAATAATCAAACATTTTTAAAATACTTACAAGTAAATTACATTATAATAAAACATAGTTATAAATAACTAATTTTACCAGAGGCCATGTTTTCTCTAGTAGTGCATGCCTCTATGGGCCTCCATATGTGCCATTATGAACTTTAAGCCTTTGTATTGTTCTTTATCTTGCAAATTAATCAGCCCTGTTTCCAAACAAGATTTCTCACAGTCCCAGATCCAAGATGAAAATCAATGGACACGCAGATGGACTCCAGCTAAAATACACCCCATTCATTTAGCTCATGAAAGCACTAATTATTTCAACACATATTTGGAAGCAGCATCAGAAGCACATGCTCATATGTATGTGCCCCTTAGATGGAACATTGTATACACACTCATATCTCTGAGAGCTTCATTCTGCATGATTTATAAGCTGTTTATCTCATGGGGACCAAAAAAATGTCCCCACAAGGTCAAAATGTACTGGTATTTCTATCCTTGTGGGGACATTTGGTCTTCATAACGTTTAGGGAATACCAGGTACACACACACACACACACACACAGCCATGTAAGTAATTGCCCTGATCTAGATATAATACCTGTCAGATCACTGAACAACTGAGAGTCCTTAAGTTCAACGCTCAAGGATACTTCCAGAATACTAAAATATTTCTAAAATAATGTCGGCTAGATGAATTTAAGTCAACCTGGAGAAAACAGTTAGTGCACACACACTTATTGAAGTCACAAAACAGCTTAGCTACTCCTAATTTGTGTGTAAGAAAGCGCCAAAAACACAGATTTTTAGTTGGGTCTGCAAACACATCTCAAATTCTGAATTTAACTATAGTTGCAGGAAAATGAGTACAAAGGAAAACTAAGGTAGGCGAAACAGAAAGTAAACACAAGGAAAACAAAACCAAAGTGCGTGCAACCGTTACATTTATATTATGGGTGATATTAAAATTGCATACACTACCAGTCAAAAGTTTTTGAACAGTGAGATGTTTTTTTGTTTTTTTAAAGACGTCTCTTCTGCTCACAAGCAAAAACAGTAAAATAGTGAAATATTTTAAGTAAAATATTTATTATATTAAGTGAAATATTTTAAGTAAAAATGTGAAATATTTTTACTATTTAAAAAATAACAGTTTTCTATTTTAATATATTTTAAAATGTAATTTATTTCTGTGATTTCAAAGCTAAATTTTTAGCATCACTACTCCACTCACATAATCCTTCAAAAATCATTCTAATATTCTGATTAGCTGATCAAAAACATTAATAATAATAATAATAATACATGTTTCTTGAACAGATAATCACCATGTTAGAATGATTTCTGAAGGATCATGTGACACGACTGGAGTAATGAAACTTAAAATTTAGCTTTAATCACAGAAATAAATTACATTTTAAAATATATTCAAATAGAAAGCTTTTATTTTAAATATTAAAAAAAAAATCACAATATTTCTGCTTTTGCTGTATTTTGGATCAAACAAATGCAGGCTTGGTGAGCAGAAAAGACTTCTTTAAAAAAACATTAAAAATCTTTTGACTGGCAGTGTACTATTTTGTCTAAATAAAAATATTGAAATTATAACACTGCAAAGTGTGAAAACTAAAAATATAAAGAAAAAAGAATAATGTAACAGCGTTATTAAATCATTATTGTTTTAAAGATTACCTTAAATGAGGTTAGGTTAACTTTTAGATGACAGTAATCTAAATGTAAAAACAGAGAAAACATGCATGATTTTTTTTTTATATTATTTAACATCTAATGTATGATCTCAATATATAAATGTTAAATTATATTTTATATAATTTAATATCTAATTTCAGACAATATAAATCCAATAAAATACAATACATTTAAAAATCTCCAAATATGGTATTGATAAATTGTATGCCTTTTTAAAAAACACATTTACCAGAAACACACACTAAAGTTTACCATGACCTCTAGTATGACCTCCAGTGAACCTTCGCTTTCCTATAAAATGTTCTCTGTGTAGGCTTCCATGAACAGTATCTTACAAAAGATACATAATAAAAGGAATAATAATAATAAAAGTAAACATAATTAAAATTCCGAGAGGCCAGACTAAAAAAATTGAGAGAGAGAAATAAATGCAGAACTACAGGTGCATGTGTGTGTGTATGTATGAAGGGAGAGGTAGGTGGGAGGATGTTTTAGGGTATTCATGAGTCTGAGCCGTTATCAGTTGACCTTTAAATTGGAGCCGCTGCTCGGCAGGAAACCCGAGGGGCCCGTCTCAGATTTGACTCGGGAGCCCCCAGCCTGCTGACGATAAAGACTGCGGCAGCCGGCGGGCAAATCCACACCGTATGCTTCTATGCATATATATAAATAAAATGTATATACAGTAGAATATATAAATTGACTGGCTGTGTTAAAGCAGCATCATTAAGGGCTATGAAGCATGCTGAGACGGGTCAGGCGGGCACAGGGAGAGCTGTACGCGTGAGGGTGGGCTTGGCAGAGCTGTTCTCTTCTCTCTGGGGGCAACAGTGGCTGAGATGATGAATTCATCACTGCTGTAAGAGTCCTGCAGGAAGCCAGATTGGCTCAAATCCCCCATGAGAGGAAGACACGTGACATAGACAGGAGAATGACAAGCCTATAGGGAGGGAAGTATGAAACTTATATTGCGCTGCATTGTGTCTGTGCGCGTGTGTTCTTATGAATATACTTTTTACAAGAGAAGAGGGTCTCGTATCAGCAGCGATAAACCAAAATTTATTAAGAAGTCTCAAAAACATGGACTAGCACTAGATACGGTAACAATATGAGCAGATGTTCTCTAGTGTACAAGTATAGGCCTACACATATAACTGAGCTGCTGTGGGAGACAACCACAGTCTATATATAAAATATACATTTAAAAAAAAATCAAATATTTGTTTAAAGCGATAATTCACCCAAAAGTGAAAATTCTGTCATTAATTACTCACCCTCATGTCGTTCCAAACCCATAAGACCTTCATTCATCTTCAGGACACAAATTAAGATATTTTTGATGAAATCTGTGAGCTTTCTGACCCTGCATAGACAGCAATGCAACTACCACCTTCAAGGCCCCGAAAGGTGGTGAGGATAAAGTTAAAATAGTCCATGTGACATCGAGGTTTTAACCTTAATTTTCTGAAGCTACAAGAATGCATGTGGTGCTGCTGACGCAGGAGCCGGTGTTCTGACTTAGAACGCCCATCTCTCTTAATTTATCATCTGTATATTCAAATAAGTAAGGCTGGGCAAAAAATTGCAAGTCATCCTCTCTGTCAGCATGAACAAACAGTGGAAACTGACACAGAAGAGCATAAATTGTTGCATAAAGTCATTATTTTAGTTTTATTTTTGCACAAAAAGTATTCTCATAGCTTCATAAAACTAAGGTTTTACCACTGATGTCACATGGACTATTTCATCAATGTCCTTAATACCTTTTTGGGCCTTGAACATGGTAGCTGTGTTGCTGTCTATGCAGGGTCAGAAAGCTCTCAGACTTCATCAGAAATATCTTAATTTGTGTTTTGAAGATGAACGGTCTTATGGTTTGAAACGACATGAGTGTAAGTAATTAATGACAGAATTTTAATTTTTTGGTGAACTATATTTATATGTAATTGACAGTCATAGATTTACTCTCAGTGTAACAGAATATAAATATTTTCCAGGGGAATACTTAAATAGTTGTAAAAAAAAATTTTCACAGTACAAATGGCTCTTGATACATGAAAATCTGTGGCCTTTATAATTTAGGAAAGAGGTCCCTCGTACGACGACATTTTAGTGCCATGTTAAAAAAAAAAATATATATATATATATATATATATATATAAAATTACGAGATTTAAAAGTTGTACTATTTCAGGAATTACGAGAATAAAGTAAAAATAAGGTATTAAGGTATTAAGGACATTGATGAAATAGTCCATGTTTAGAAAATAAAGTTGAAATGTTTCGAAAATAAACTAGAAATTATGAGAATGAAGTCAAAATGTTTCAAAAATAAAGTTGAAATGTTCTGAGAATTTAAACTGTAGAAATTAAAGTTATATTATTTTGAGATTATAGTCTATATTGTGCATGCAAATGGCCCAGAGCATGGGGAGAAGTTGCCAGGCCATTAGAAATTATTTGAATATTGTTGCGACCGAGTGGCCACATCATATTACTGGGATGAGGAAGAGTCTATTTTAAGGACTCACAGAAACATCTTAATATTAAGAATATGATAGAATATACTCTCAAAATAATTCTTGTAATTTTGACTCAATCTCAAAATATTTAGACTTTATTCTTAAAACATTTAGACTTTATTCTCATAATTTCGACTTTATTCTCAAAATATCACAACTTTAATCACGTAATCTTAAATTTTATATTCTTTTTTTTTTAACGTGGCACTAAAACGCCGTTACACTAAACACGTACCCTCGCAAATGGATCATTTGTGGCATTAAAAAACCCTGGTCTAGCCATATAAATTTCAACCCCAGGCCATGTAATTGTAAGCGACAGTCCTGGTCCTGTCTATTACTGATAATTCCCTTATGACTTCTGTGTTCATTTATTAAATATTTTGGCTAATTTAAATACACTAATAGCTTCCAATAGAAGTATTACACCCTCTATTTCATTTAACACACTGACCATGCTTAAATCCAATTTGAAATCCCCCCAAAATCCACAGATTCTGTCTAGGCACATAGATTCACACTCATGAACGTGTGAATCTATGTGCATATGAAATGTACATTTGCATTATATAAGGTCCACAATGCCTTGAGCCACTTGTGTCCTCCAGAGCCATTCTCACAATGGGAGGAGGTCGCTAAGTGGAGGTACAGAAAGTACCACTGGCAACGTGTGATAAGACACACCTGAGGCTAATAGCGCCGCTGCCACGCACACACAAGGACATAACCAGATTTCCACCAACACAATATATCACCGGCCCCTGCACCTCTGAAACTACCACTTCACGAACACAAAAAGTTACAAAAACCTCTCAGAGTTGCATCAGTGTGTGTTTGTGCTTATCAGACTCGTCGCATTCTCAGCAGGAAGATTCGTAGGACCAAAAGGAGTGTATCACAGCAGATTAATGTAGAAAGCAGAATAACAGCACAAAGATAATGCAGGCCAATAAAAAAGACGCACATACACACACAGGGAACAGGAGTGAAGCAGAGGCTAACGGCAGAACAGCTCGGGGTCGTTAAGCATCATTAGCGGGACATTTGTTCACACACATTTGTCAGGAAGCGTCCTGCTAAGCAGGGAGTGTGTTCTCCTCAAGGAGTGTGTACTGGACAGAGGTAAGCAGGCAGGAAATGAAGTTACTGTCTTGTGCCTGTGTATGTGTGTGTGTGTAATCTACTGCATGATGGAGCAGATCTGTCCCTCGTAAGAGACGTCACCGTGTTTGATTAACAACAGGAATCATCCCAGCCGGGAAACAACAGAAGCGTGTAAACTGCACCTGTGATTCGCCCGCATTTACAGTTCTAGCATATTCAGTAGCTTCAAGTACAGCAGCACACAAACACGCACTCACACAAGTGCACACATAAGTGAAAATGCTGCAGGAGTTACATCAAGTTTACCTGACGCTCAAGTGACCACAAAAGTTTTAGAAAGCCATAGAAAGTGAAAAAAACACAGCAAGATATCAGTGATACATTGTGACTGAAGGGGTTAAACTTCCAGACTCTTAATGATTTAAACAGAGAGGAATAACATTGGGAAAATGCACACAGAAATAGTTAATTTACGACTACTTCAGGGTCAAGGAGTTCTGCCCAGAACAAATTTACCACAAATTTTATTTTTAAAGGAATAGCCTACCCAAAAATTGCAAGGTATATGTAGCTCTGAATGCCTAGATCAGTTGTTTGACTCCTAGGGAACACAAGCTGACAAAACGTACACTTTAAGGCCCAGTTTACACTAGTGCGTTTTCATTTTAAAATGAAAACGATCCTCGTCTACACTGGCGTTTTCACTGCGTTTCAGAAACGATCTCTACAGTCTACACTACGGTCTACAGTACACAACCAAAAACGCATGTCACATGACCATTCAGGCTGCATACATCATCAAGGATGTCTTATTTAAGACAAGTAACCATGATAAAATTGACTGTAATTCCTTGGGGTGTAAAAATACTGCAATTTTTTTTATTACTTTGCAATTTAAAAGACACTTTTCTTAAATGAGGCGCCAAAATGAGACGCAACAAATGAGCATTGATGTTATTGTTCACACTGTCGTCAAGGATACGCAGTGCGAAAGCGGGCAGCCACACCATCGTTTTCAAAAGTCTCCGTTTTGGTCTTCGCAACACAACTTCTCAGCTTTTAAACTAAAACAGGGTGTGCAGCGTTTTTGAAAGTCTTCGTTTTCGAGGGTTGAAAATGGCGGAGTAGTGTAAACGATGGTTGTAACCATAGTAAAAGTAATGCGTTTTAAAACAAAAACGCACTAGTGTAAATGTAGCCTAAATTTAATGTGAAGCATCTACAAATTTTAAAAAAAAAAAAAGCATACTGAATAATATAAATAATATATTTCTGAAAGCGTAGGAACTTGATACATTTTGTCTCTGAAAACCATGTCCTCTGGTGTGACACCATATCCTTGCTAACCACCATAGCCCAATTCCAGAAAAAAGAACACTTAATTTTATATTTTTTAATTAAAAACTGTATTTTAAACTACATAATAATGGAAAATTTAGCAAATGTGTCTTGCTAACCACCAATGACAGCTTAGCTCGGAATAGCAAAGTCATTAATTGACACAGAAACGATATATGGTGCGACAGATAATGTCCTCCGGTGTGACAGTACAGGTGTCAAGATGTCACACCAGAGGACAAGGTCTCTTTAAGAAGCATTTTAAATAATTAAATAAGAATTGTTTAAGTCCTTTTATTTATTTATTTTTTATCATTTTCAGTGTTCTTAAATGCAATAATTAAACTAATTAAACTATTTTCTGATGTTTTTGCAGAAAACTTGTTCTGTTATAAAGTGTGATGAAAATAAGTATAAAATGTGGTATTTTGTTTCTGAAACCGAAAGAATTGAGGGAGAGAAAATAGTGGAAGAGAGAGGAGACAAAGACTGAAAATGAACAGGGATTCACCAAAAGGGAGGAGATCCTAAGAGAACGATGCAGAAAGTAAAAAGCATCAAAACGCCTTAAAAAAATAACTCACATCTTAATGAATATATTTTGAATATAAATCATATTGAGATGTGCCGCACATGCATCAGAGGGGTTAGAAAAGTTTTAGTAACATACTGATTGACTAAGAGACCGAATTTTGTTGATAAAAAAATAATTTTGTTTTGTTTAAAAACCATGTTGATATTGTTTGTATCAAAATTAAACTTTCTTTCTCCTTTGACATTTTCAAAATTAAAAAGAGCAATATCAATAACTACTATTTCTGTCCTTTAGTGTGATATAATGTCCTACTGTGTAACACATATAAAAGAACCACAGATTTCTTTTTATCTCAAAATATCTTAAAAAAACTGTTAAGTATTGCAATAAGGAAGATATAAATATCACTAATCTTAAAACTGTATAATTTTCAGCAGTTTTGAACAGATGACAGCAAAATTTCAAAAGTCTTGAAATTGTCCAACAAGTCATGGGGAAAAAATTATGTTAATTATAATTTCATATTAAATAACTAACACTATATGAAAAAACGTGCCTAACGACGAAGATAAATCTCTCTCATGCTATTTATATATTGTTAAGAGTTTTTTTTTTCCTTAATTGTCCTTATGTCCTTATAAATTCCCTTATGTCACACCGAAACGATCAGTTATTTTCCTAAAAATAATACAATTTATATACTTTTTAATGTCAAAAGCTTGTTTTGCTCTTCCCGACCTCTGTTTTCTTCCAGTTCGTGACAGTTAGGGTATGTCGAAAAACTCCCATCTCATGTTCTCCTTCAACTTCAAAATCGTCCTATATCGCTGTTTTACCTTTTTTGTTAAGGGTGTTTGATCTTCTTTGCATGTTCACTTTGCAAAGACTGGGTCGGAAGTTCTGCAGCAATGCAGGATGATTTTGAAATGATTTTTGAAGTTGAGGGAGAAAATATGAGGGAGTTTTTCGACATACCCTACCTGTCTTGACTCAGAATAGGGAGAGCAAGTCAAGATGAATGTTTGAGATTAAAAAGTATTTAAACTGTATTTTTTAAAATGAAAATAACAGATCGTTTTGCTAGATAAGACCATTCTTCCTTGGCTGGAATCATTTACAACCGCATTTGGGGTCGTTTGAAGCCGCATTTAAACTGCATTTTGGAAGTTCAAACTCGGGGCACCATAGCAGGCCTGAAATGTTTTCCTCAAAAAACACAATTTCTTTACGACTAAAGAAAGAAAGACATGAACATCTTGGATGACAAAGGGGTGAGTACATTATCTGTACATTGTTGTTCTGGAAGTGAACTTGTCCTTTAATTCATACAGAAATTCTGGACAAATGTGACCTTCAAAATTCAAGATCTGAAAAGCACAGAAAGGAGGACAACACACATACATAGTCACACAACATCACAGTGCCAACAGCTGCATCCTGGGGAACAAAAGACCATTATGTAGACACAATTTCCCTCTGGCCACAATGCCACAAGGCATGAAAATACACACACACATACACAAAGAGGCCCGTGACTTACTCTGAGAGTGATCCAGTTCAGCACGTCCAAAATATACGTAACCACCATCTCCCCCCAGAGGAATCCAGCGGAGAAAAGCGGATCATTTTTAGCCCAACTTCAATTAACCGCAAGTCTCCAAACATCTCTCTCTCTCTCATATAATCAGACTACTTAACTGCACCTCAGAACTAAAAGGTTTGTTTTCAAAACTGTAGACAAAAATAACAACTGCTCATTTCTCAAATTCACAAGATGCACAATGTCTGGTAGTGCCTTATAGCCAAAGAAAACCAATCTAACCAGTCCTTGTAAGGCAGGCATTAAACACTTAAGAGACTTTACCTACTGCTAATTCACAGAGGAGATTAGCATGGAGCCTGGAGCTAATGAGAGAAGCTTTCGCTGTTCCTCCAGTGCTCCTTCTTTTGCTCAAACAAAACATTAGCAGATAATGTAACGGAATTAAGAAGACAAAAGATTCAAATTGGATATTGATCAGAGGAGTGAGGTGGCAGCATTTCGGCTGGTTAAGCCTGTGATGAGGTGATTGATCCACAATGCTTGTCCTCACGTCTGAAGATGTCTGGCAGGCCTATAGTCTGCCTGACAAAGCCGGTGAATGGAAGCATGAACCGGTCCAACGCCAGGACACAATGAATACAGAACGCTCACATCAGTCCCCGGGACCGTGTTTAAAAGGATGACAGGCATCAGATGACAAAGAGACACAAATATAACTGCACAATCAATGGAAATTCAGGCGCCAGATGATGTAGATTCTTGCATTGGCATGTACAAAGTCGGAATAAATGCTCAGTAATGATGTAGAATGTTCAATAAGAGTGACTCAGAGCAGTGCCGATGCCTGCTGATCTGAGACCAGCTTTAAAGATCAGAGCTGAAGGCTTGGATCCTGAAAGACAAGCACTGATCTCCAGCAAGACAAGGGCCGCAGGGATCAATGCAAAATCAATGTTAATTGTCAGTGTTTTTCTATGTGGCCGGATCAGAGATACAAAAAAAAGTTTTTAAAACCAAGGAGCAGAAAAAGCAATGAATGTAGTCTTAAAAAACAAAATATAAAATTGATAGTTACGTTAAAGTAAAAATAGCTGTTTTATAAAAACAATAAGCCACTTTTTCAAGGCATTCCTCTGTATATTGTGCATGAAAACATCCCTTGGAGAAACACAATATGTGTGTAGGGCCTTATGATTTCCGTGATGCGAAAAACGTGGACGGAATCTCAGAATCCAGTCATAAAAATAATATATATATGTATAATGCAGAATGTCATGGAATTTGCCAAATTTGGGATGAATAAATCCAAAGTACGTCAGCACACAAATCAAAACACGATGTTGACTAGTGTCTGTAAATATTAAGCTGCAAAAATATTATTTAAATATGAATCCTGCATGTTCTGCATGTCTCTTGTGAATGAGTATTTTACTGCTTCATTTGAGTAAAATTATCGTCTTAAAGTTTTCACGGCAACCCATCAAAATAAAAGCTTGGTTTAACTTGAAGAAACTGTGACAGAAATATATTACTTAATATAATGATAACATTATTTTTTAAGGAATATTTATTAGAGAAATTATTTACCAAAATTTATTTACCAGAAAAATACACAGGATTTCTGAAAAGAAAATAAATAAAATAATAATTAATTATTTTGAGATGCTTTGGATTATTAAAATTTGATAAAACCATTAAAATTTAATTCTGAAAATTAATGGAAAATGCAGAACTTGATAAAAATGAAACCTTAAAAATTAAAATTTGAATAAATTGGTGTTAAATTGTGTAAGTTTCATGATTTTAATTAGTTAGACATGCTTTTTGATTAATATTTTTAATTTAATAACTAAAACAGAGTCTAGGAAAAAATTAAATGGAAAAAACAGCATTAAGAAAAATTTAAATGTAAAAAATATAACAGAATTTGAGGGGGAAAAAAAAGATTTCACAGGGCCCTATGTGTGTTTTATACACAGCTTTGAGAGATTTGCTGATTAAAAATATACAGTACAATACCAGTCAAACGTTTTTGAATAGTAACTTTGTAATGATTTTTAGTCTGCTCTGCTCACCAAGCCTGAATTTATTTGATCCACAGTACAGCAAAACAGTAAAATATATATTTTTACTATTTAAAATAACTGTTTTCTATTTTAATATATTTTTATATGTAATTTATTCCTGTGATTTCAAAGCTGAATTTTTAGCATGATTACTGCAGTCACATGATCCTTCAGAAATCATTCTAATATTCTAATAAAACTATTTCATAACATTACTGCTTTTGCTGCATTTTGGATCAATTAAATGAAGACTTGGTGGGCAGAAGAGACTTCTTTAAAAATCTTACTGTTCAAAAACTTTTGACTGGTAGTGTACACATCTCACAAAAGTGATCTCAAAAGCTGAAAAACTTTTTATAAAGCCTAAAGCAGTTACAGATATGCACGAGTTGCTTACTGTTCATGTTCTTGAAGATGTTTAGAATGGGGAGGATCTGTCTGTAGTACGGGACCAGCGCCTCACCAACCATCTCTGCTGATACAACTAGGTGCTGCAGAACCTTCAGCGTGGTGCAGATGACTTGCCTGCTCCTCGTGTTGAGAGCATCTGTAGACAAACACAGAAAGATCATGAGAACAAGAAGAATTTTTTTGCCATTTCACAACCCTTATTAGGGTGCTATATTTGGACTTTCTTTTTCTCCGTCTAGAACTTAAAAAACACTTCCTCACAGGCTCTGTATGCAGGGAGGTAGGCATCAATTCAATTCTACTAAAAAGCCTTCATCTGCAGCCTGCATGATATCCCATAATCCTGTGGTTCAGTGGTTAGTGGAAAGAATGACAGTGCGGTTGAGAGAAATAATTTAATTCATAAATATCCATTTTTCCATATGATTTGATTTCTACTGAGAAATAAGCTTTTGTAGTCAATAAATATATATTCGGTTATCTCTTGAATTATCTCACTTGAATTTGTTATAGATCATTAATGTTACGATAGCTGGCCTAAACAAAGTATTTAGGACTTACCTTCAAATAAAAAACAAAGGGATAGTCTATCCAAAAATGAAAATCATTTCCAAATCTTTTGTGGTTCGAATGGCAGCTGTGTGCTGTACTTTACCAATCACCTCCGTTTACTTCCTGCTCTCTTATATCTATATAACACACTATGAAATTCTAATTACCAAACAAACACGGCAAACTGTTTTCCAGCGGTGTGACATTTGCACCGAAGGAGCGTTCAATAATTCATGGTGTGTGACGCGTCTGGAGGAGTGAAGATCTGTTTCTAAATCTCTCTAAATAAAGGAACCATTAATTCCTCCCTCATATTAGGCTCTAAAAATGAACAACCTCACATACCTTTTCCTTCTCTAAATACCACAGGAGCACGACATTTAGACTCTTCAGTAATTGCGTTAGTTTAACTCCTGATACAAACATATCTGCAGTCGTTCCTGTGAGAGAGGGAAGAAAGTTTTCTCATCTATCTATCTATCTATCTATCTATCTATCTATCTATCTATCTATCTATGTTGTTCAAACAGATTGTTTTATTTAATCATCCCATAGGATGTTTGTTCTTGATTCTGGGCTTTGATTTGATCAGTGCAGTGACCTTCTCATTTTCACTCTCTTCAGTGTGACCTTTGCTGTTTGTGTAAGGTTAGTTTTTTTTTTTGTTTGTTTGTTGTTTTTTTTCCAATTAGCTTCATCCATTCCATTATCTGTCCATGATTTTATAATGTATCCAAAAGAAAAAAAAAAAAAAAAGTAAAAAAAAAGAAGTTTACTTTGTCAGTGAGATGTATTGTGCATTTAAGTAATACCATTTTGAGAGTATGACAACATATGCATGTTGTGCTGCTGACGTTGGAGCCGGCGTTGTGATGTAGAACTGGGATGCATTGCGTCTTGTTTACAAGTAGGACTGTCACTAACAATTATTTTGATAATCGAGTATTCAGTCGATTATTCTACTGATTAATCGAGTAATCAGATAATTACAACAATTTGTTTTTGTGGTAATAAAAAAATAGACCTAAGTTGGCAATGCCCTTTAAAATTACTTCAAATATACTTAAAATAGCAACGAGGCAATAATAATTAGGTTAATAATGTGTCAAATTCAAGTAATCACATGGTTTTACTGAACAAAATGTAATGCATTATAAACAACAGAACCAATGTCAGTGTTTCCCACAGGATTTAGTGAGACTGTGGTGAGTGGACCTAGGTCCTTGTAGGAAATTTTGTATATTTTAAAGTTAAATTCAATCTGGTGCACTTTGAGTTTTCAACATTAAGAGCTCCAACACAGGTTTAGTGTGCAAACTAAACAAAGAAAAAGCCAGTGAATTTGGAAGCCAAACAAATTAGAATATAATAGTAATAATAATTTTATGTTATTATTCCTATGACGGTAATAGCCATATACTGTAAAACAATTGCATAGTAAAATAAATGAAAATGAGTATTGCACAGTTATATTATTTTACCTTATTCTACAGTAGGGAAATTAAAATAC
This sequence comes from Labeo calbasu, assembly GCA_019740295.1. Taxonomy (NCBI): domain Eukaryota; kingdom Metazoa; phylum Chordata; class Actinopteri; order Cypriniformes; family Cyprinidae; genus Labeo; species Labeo calbasu. Next base: position 71 of record JAHKKF010517519.1, on the reverse strand, counting down.
ATTTGTCCTAATTTCTACGCTTGCAAGCAGGGCCTAAAACTAACATCTGGTGACTTGAGAAAAGTTACCGG
>JAHKKF010517518.1:3237-29754 GCA_019740295.1 Labeo calbasu | reverse complement strand
GGAAGCTAAATGCACTTTGCAGGACATGGAGACGCCAGCGCAGTCACTTGCAAAAAAATTTAAATACGCCGTAATCATTGCTCATAAAGGTAAGCGTAATATATCATCCGGAACTGTAAAGAGTGTCATTTTATTTGCGTGCACTCACAATATTAACAAAAAGTTGTCCTTTTATAAAAATAAAAAAAACATACATAAGATGCGCTTTCTGATGTTTTGGAACAGAAGCGCTGCACAAAAATGAAACGAAACTCAGCGAATACTTGCCTTACAGATAAATATATCTATAGAAAGCTTGAAATTATAACTACTTTAAAACTAAAAAATTCAAATCGAAAACAAAAACGCTTTCATTATAAAATCCGTAGAGATGCATTTCTCTCTAAAGGCACGTCCAATGAGCAGATGGCGAGTCAGGATCGTCATCTTTGTGACACTGGCTCAGAAAACACTAGTTTATTAATAATATCAATAATTCAAGTATGTTCTTATTTCCCTCCGACACATTCACAGTAATTACTTTGCCTGGAGCTTTGCAAGTTTTAGCCTATTGTGTGCGTATGAACGTGGATCTCTTCCGGCAGCTGCGAAGGCACTTTCGTTCGCGGCTGTTGCCGATGGGGACACTAAACATGGCCACGGAAGAATAATTGTTGCAGAAACACTGTATTTTATGCTTGTTATAGATTGTGTGACGTCACGTGCAGTACCGCCGGTGGCGCGGTTGTCATTGGGACCTTCACAGCCCTATTTACAACAGCATTTGGGATCGTTTGAAGCCACATTTAAACTGCATTTTGGATGTTCAAACTCCACTGTATGGAGAAAAATGCTCAAAAAACATAATTTCTTTATGACTGAAGAAAGAAAGACATGAACATCTTGGATGACAAGGGAGTCCATTATCTGTAAATTGTTGTTCTGGAAGTGGACTTCTCCTTTAATTTATAATATGTTGCTTTTAAATATAGGCTTTAATCAGATTTTTGAAATACTGTGATCATTTGTTTAGCACAAAGAATCTGGTTTCTTCAAAATAAATGACTCAAGACAATTTCTGTTTTTCACATAGAATTGAGAGTTCAGCTGAGCCATATGCCATTTGGAATCATAAACATATAAACTATGTAGATCAGTGACTACAACTAAAAAACTAAAGTGATCTAACTAAAGTACTTCTAATCAGTGCCCCACGAACTGACATTTATGTTTATCTTCCTAGGTGTATGTAGTGTTGTAAGCTACTTATAAACTAACTTAAAATTGACACTGCGGGTGGCATTATGCAAAAATAAAGGTTTTTATTTATGAATGCTACTGTTATGGTGGTGTGTGTTGTGTGTTTCTTGGGATGTCTGCATGATCAACAACATATAATAGTACTTTTGTGTTACATGTATGAATATCCAGTAGCACATGCCACTCAAAAACATTCTTGAAAAATTATTAATGTTTTATAAACTTATTATTAAATGTATGACTAAATGTAGGGTATTTAGGGCCGTCCTTTTTTTCCCACAATGTAAAATATGTAGAGAAAAATACGCTTTATACTAATTTTATCAAGCATTTCTTTATGTATCTTAGATACTTAAAAACTTTAATTTTGTGTCTCAAATTGCTTCAGTATAGCTTCTGACTCTTCGTGTCAGTCACTACTGGAGTTGGCACAAAATTTTGCATCACGCTCCGCAATTTTTAGTGGCACATGCCAATGGCTTCTGTGCGTAAGATGCAATACCACTTAATTCTGCCTCTCTGTCAGTTTGTTGTTTTTCTGTCATTAATTTTACACAATGTGGTCACAATGTAATTTCACTACAGGAACACACCTGAGTGTTGGGAGTGGAGATGGCTGTGTATCTGGAGTTTGAGCAGACGAGTCAGACACCTCCGCAACCTTGTTCACGCTGTTCAGATCATTCTGCCTCCATTCATTCTGAACAGAAAACACAATTACATAAATGTCAAAATAACGATAAAACCATGTACCACACATTACACAAATGCATAATCTATACATCATAACATCACTTATCCTACCTATCTACAGTGTCTCAAAATTACAGTCATGGCCAGAAATATCAGCACCCTTGCAATTCTGTCAGAAAATGCAACCCTTCTCTCAGAAAATTGTTGCAATACTCACATGTTTTTTTTTTTTTTTGTTTGCATTGGAACAACACAAAAAACAACACAAAACAATTTGATACAATTCCACACAGAACCCAAAAAATGCACTGGACAAAATTACTGGCACCCTTAACTTAATATTTGGTAGCACCCCCTTTGGAAAAAATAACTAAAATGAATCGCTTCCTGTAACCATGAACGAGTTTCTTACACCTCTCTACTGGAATTTTGGGCCACTCTACTTTTGTAAACTGCTCAAGGTCATTCAGATTTGAAGGATGTCTTCTCCAAACTGCTGTTTTGAGATCTCTCCACAGGTGTTCTGTGGGATTCAGATCTGGACTCATTGCTGGTCATTTCAGAACTCTCCAGCGCTTTGTTTGTAACCATTTCTGAGTGCTTTTTGAAGTGTGTTTGGGTCATTGTCCTGCTGGAAGACCCATGACCTCTGGTGGAGACGCAGCTTTCTGACACTGGCCACTGCATTGCACCCCAAAATTCTTTGGTAATCATCAGATGTAATGATACCGTTCACACAGTCAAGGCATCCAGTGCCAGAAGCAGCTAAGCAACCCCAAAACATCTTTGAACCTCCACCATGTTTGACTGTAGGGACTGTGTTCTTTTCTTTGAAGGCCTCATTTCTTTTTCTGTAAACAGTGCCATGATGTCCTTTACCAAAAAGCTCTACTTTTGCCTCATCTGTCCACAGCATGTTCTCCCAGAAGAACATTTTTGCTCTTCCCTCCACGTCCAGGGAGGTTAGCTACAATGCCATGGACTGTAAACCTCTTGAGATCTCTGGAGATGGACTTGTAGCCTTGAGACTGTCCATGTTTTTCCACAATTTTTTCTCTCAAATCCACAGACAACTCTTTACACTTCCTTCTTTTCTCCATGCTCAGTGTGACACACAACACAAAGGTTGAGTCAACTTTTCTCCATTTTAACTGGTTGCGAGTGTGATTACTATATTGCCCACACCTGTTACTTGCCACAGGTGTGTCTAAATACAAATTACAGGAGCATTACATGCTTGAAAAGCAATTATTTCTTACAATTTTGACAAGGTGCCAATAATTTTGTCCAGTCCATTTTTGAAATTTTATCAAGTTTGACTTTTCTTCTCTGTTTTTTTGTGTTGTTGCAGTGCAAACAAAAACAATAAGCACATGAAAACCAAAACATTTGCAATTGGAACAATTGTCTGAGAGAAGTGTTGCATTTTCTGACAGAATTGCAAGGGTGACGATATTTTTGGCCATGACTGTACATAACCGTAAGTCAAACCTGAATAGAGGGTATGCATTGACGTCGTTTTCCCGCCCCCTAAGCCAGACTGAGTGGCAAAAGAGCCTTCAGCGTGAATGGATGTAATAGAGAAGATGTGAAAGCGTGAGTAAAACAAACGATAATCAGTTTAAACTAAAGGTTGCTGAACTCGATATGATGTTCCTAACAACTTATATAACAAATATCCAGTGGTCAATTCATGCAGCCAAGAATCTTGTTTTTCTAACACTTATATGTGTCTGATTTTGACGTTGGGGAAAGTAAATAAAGCAAATTTGCCTGTGAACTCATTTTGTAAATACAAAATAGGTTGGTCTAAATCCCAGTGACCACTTATATCAATGTTATATATATCGTAATATCGTCCAGCTAAAAAACGTATATATCGTTTTTGTCAGTGTTTATTTAAAAAACATCCAGTTATGCAGAATTTAAGGTGGTAAATATTTAGTTGATGAGTTGTCAATACAATATACTATAATACAAAATATAGCATATGATTTTATTGCACAATTCAACATATTAACATGAAATGATAACAGCAAATCTGTGTTTCACTGCCTGGCGACCATTTGTTTCTTTGAATTGCAGCGATTAATTTGCTTCTCTTTTCAGTAGCTTTCAGCAGTCTGTAAAAATATACCTCAGGTTTGTTGTCAAATCTATTTGTACAGTCAATCGCAAAGCGCGTTCTGCTTTCAGAGGTGTTTTGTGTGTTCACACTGAAACCAACGCTGACACTCAGTCTTTTTGCCGCTCCAGCTGACGGTGACGTCACATGCACACCCTCTATAAGTATGAATGTCATTGCATCATATAAAAAATAGGTCTGAAGAACTGATAAGCACTTTTCAAGCAAAATGTTTTATATGTTTGTTAATTCTGAAATTATACAACAGACATACTTCATTATTTTGTATCTAATGCAGTGCCATTCAGACATTTTTAAATGTGACTTACATGACCAAATACTTTTTGGGGGCACTGTATATGTACTTTGTTTATGTGAAATACCTGAGAGTCATTCAGCTTTTTTATTGATTTTCTCCTCTTGTTGGACTGCAAAACAAGAAGATCCTACATTAAAATGAGCACTGACTGATGCACAAACAGTACCACATACACACTGACCAAATACAAAATAAACAAAATATATATACCTCTTTCTTTACTCTTGCTATCTTGTGTGCATTTCCTTTCACAGATCTAGTTTGCCGGCATCCGCTAACAGACACAAGAAGAGAAAAATGATGGTCAGGTTATGCTACCTAATGTTCCAACAAGGAGGGTAAAACCTGAAATTACCAATTCAGGAACTAGCCAATGGTCATAATAGCTTAATAAACATACACAATCATGGTATGAATGTAAAACTGGTATTAATGGTTTGTGTGAGAGTTAGGTTTACGTCTTGAGTAAAGAAAATATTATGATCTCAGTATAAAAACAATGAAAGGCAATAGGTCTTTGCTATTACACCACATACAGAAATCACTGTAATAACACTTACCTTCTTCTGGCCATGACCTTCCGTATGTAAGATGTAAGTAATCTATTCTGCTTCTTCAGCAGCAGTTGGCCTGAAAATATGAAAATATTACGTCACATTTTTTGAGTTGACGATAAATCAGTTTCCGGGAAAACAACACAGCAAATTTACCCAGCCATCGTTTGACAGTAAAAACAACTTGCATTACGCTCAGGTCTGAAGTCGAATATAGTAACTTTACTAATAACCAACACAAATTTAGTCGCAGTTGGATGTGATCCAGCTGCATTTTATCTATCAATATTGCTACGCGCCAAATTAGTCTCTGGCTACACAGGACGCGCGAATTAACTTAGGTGAACATTTAATGCGTTACACATGCATGACACACACGTTTATAATTCTGAATGGCAAAGCCATTTTCATATTTGAAGTTAATTCCCAAATTCAATACTGTTCCTCCACAACTTTAGCCTGTTAGCATTGCACATTGGTATATGCAACAAACAAGACGTGTGTGCACTATATAAGACGTAATTAAGCGAAATACCATGCAGAGCTAACAGTAAATTAATACATTCAGGTGGTGTAATTAATAATGTTAGAACTGAATAAAGCTGAAGACTGCAATTCTACGTGCAATTATATAAATTAAAAATAAGTACTAAAGTCGGTGCATTCGACAGCTGTTGCACAAGCACAAATATAAATGCATTATAATTTAAAATTAATAAAAATAACGAGTGTGTAAAAATGACATTGCACTTCTTACCAGAGCTAGTTGGTTGTAACTCTCTCGCGCCGGCGCCAAGTAGTTCAAGTAGCTGTTGAGCGGCTTTTGAGTGCGCATGCGCTGGTGTGTGTGATCCCCGCGCACTTCTGTGCTCCGGTTTTCCTGTTTCACTACTTTTGTTGTTTTAGGCAGTTTGTCACAAGAACAAAACTAGACGCTTATTTGCAGCTATAATGAAATATCTATGAATATTAACCTTCAACATTTGAAATATCCGTTCGAAAGAAAAGTTTAGACTTTAGATTTCTAGCCAGGATATGTTTTATGCCAAAAAAGTTGGCTTCTATCACTCGGACAGAAAAAAATGAAAACGATGTGCATGTATTACTCCAGCGTTCTTTACCTACATTTCTGATACGTTTCTTTCATGTTAGTTTTTCATAGACTTTCTAATGTATATTTCCTGGATGTGTGGAGCTTAAAAACAAACTGGCCAATAGGAGAGAGCGCTTGTGCTGCCACGTGCGCTTCATGAGAATGTAAACACACGTGGAACGAAAGCCAGTAAAGGCAGACTCGACATGCAATACTTCTCTTATTTTTTACTGTTTGTATATACTCGTATCCATGGCATTTACAGAAAACTACTGAGATATAATAAATAATAATTGTGATGGAAAACTTCAGCAACCAGTTAGGACAAGTTATGTTCCAAGGACATATACACTTTTATTTTTTTAGTTTAAAATAAGTAGGCCTATACTGACAGCACATTTGAATCAACAAGTTTGTAATGGTTCTATGAAATATGTGGTTTCAATAAAAAAAAAAAAGGTAGACTGCATGAACTTTCACTTCCTCCCTGTGATTCAGAGAGTGAAGCACAGCAATACTGAACACAACTTTCATCCAACTCATAAAGAATGGAGGCATTAAAGATCATAACCATCGTCCAAACTATTGCTTTTATACAAGGTATGCGTCTATCTATCTATCTATCTATCCAAAAGTTTGGGATCAGTAAGATTTTTCTGAAACAAGATTATGATGTTCACGAAGGCTGCATTTTCTCTGTTCCAAAACATCAAATAATTTAATTAAATATATTAATTTTACATGAAATAAATAAAATTCGTTTAAAGTCTATAGGTGGTAGGGCTTTCTCTTCATTAACTCCAAAGCTATGGAAAACGCTAAACTCTTGGGGCTTTTAAATCTTCTCTTAAAAATGTTTTTTTTAAGTAGCTTTTATTTGATGATTTTGCGATTGTTTTATTGTATACTGTTTAATTTCCAGATTTGTTTTAATAGTGTGCTTTTTTGTATTTTGTATTTGAATTCACTGCTTTTTGATTAATGTATTTCTTTATATGTTTGTATTTTTCTTTTGTTTTACCTTATTCTTGTGAAGCGCTTTGAGATGTAACTTTTAAACGCACTAAAAAGATTATTATTATTATTATTATTATTATTATTATTATTATTATTATATTTCCTTGATATACATATGTGTGTTTTAAGATGTCTTGAGGGGAAAGATTGAATAACAGTAGCTTTAAAGACCATGTCAGTCTTTTTAATTTTTCATGTCTATGTCAGTGACGATAAGTATACACACGGTCACGAAAAGTTTCATTAAAAAATGCCATTTAGCTTTGGACTAACACAATTTGAATAGGTAAATGAAAATAGCTTGATAACAGAATTATTATTTTTAGGTGAACTATCACTTTAAATTTTGAGAATAGACCAACCATGGGAATATCCATATACAAAGGTTGCAGAGACTTTCTTGTCAAAAGTAGAAAAATAAATAAATAAATAAATAAGGAGATGTATAAAGAAAAATACTTAAAGAAATAGAATTAGAAGTAATGCATTTAAACAATTTGGAAATATTTGTATTTTATTTGGATAAAAGACCAAACCACACTTTTCTTGTCCAAACCACAGCCTATAAACTTACATGTCTAAGCCACACGTTTGACCGTGTTCTAGTATGTCTGAAAAGCGGTGAAAAGTGCATTTGCTGAAAGGTTATCAGGAATACCAAGGTCATAAAATTCATGTAAGATATGCTTAAAAACAGTATCTTCCACAAGACAGCATAATAGCTGAATTTATAAAAAATTAACCTGTTCAAAGTTAAAGTATGGTTGACTCAAAATGCTGTGTGCCGTTACGTGGACAAAACTGTTTTTTGTCTGTTTTTTTTTTCTTTGATTGTTTTTTGTAATAGTTGTTTATAAGTCCCTTGTTTGTACCAAGTTTCTGTTTTTACACCGAGAGCAACTGAGAGACTTAAACACAACTATTACAAAAGGTGCAAACATTCATTAATTCTCAAGAAAACAGTGGCATGTATTAAGAGGCGGTGGTCCAGGGTAGACTGGGACATTTTTGTAAATTATTTTGTCTTGTGTACTATATATAAACACATATGTGAAATAGTTTATCCAGGGCAGTACTAAAAAACAACAATCAATCAACAACAATCATGCTACAGATAATCTAATACATAATTACATACATGTAATTAACCATTCAGCTGGCATGCAATGTAGTTTAGCTGAAGTCTTTCAGTGGACGCACAGAATAAAACTTTAGCAGAAACACTGAGCTGACAGCTGCACTTGTGTGATGTGGAAAATCAATGATCTTGCCGTTACTGGAACACAGTGGAACAAAAGCATGTGATTTTTTGTTATATACTCACTTTCTCATTAGTTTCGTAAACATATTATTCTATTCCAGCTATATAAAATAGAGGCAACGGATAATCAAGACTGTAAAGTTTCTTGCCTTTTGTTTTTTCCAGGATATGACAGTATCGTCTCTACTGAGCCTCCGAAGGTCAGGGTTAGTGTGAAACGTGAGTTATTTGCTTTTCTTAAAATTCTATGTCATGTTGATATTCATGGCTATTTTTTTCTTTTAGTAGTTCACATGTGCATTACTCTTTTTATTTGAGTTGATGTTACAAAGATTTAGAGCATTGTCAAGAATATTTCACATAATTTGTAACCATGTTTGAAAAGTGTGACAGGATGTTGCGGCGACATACTATTCAACTAGTGCACAATTGCTGACTTCCACTGTATTTCTCTTTGTTGCAGTAAAACAGGTGGTACATCAAACAGGCAATGTGTGAGATATCAGATCATGTTGGGCTCTGTGCTGTTGTTACTATTTGAACATGATTACTGTAGCTTGTTAGAAATGAATGTTGCGTGTTGAAAAGGCAGCATTGTGATGCATTGCTTTATTTGGGTTCAAGTATGTTTGTGCACTCAAAGTGAAATGCCATTCACAAACTTGATTGTGATGTATTTCAGAAACAGGTTGTTTTAATTTGATAAACTCAAACATGATTCCATTAGGGATTACTTGGAAATCAATCAACTGCAAGAACATGCTAAAATAAAAAGAACTGGGTTAAAATTGATTGGTTAACATTATCTAGTTAGACTGTGCGGCCTTAGAGTCAATAGACCAAGCTAAGGTGTCACGCTTTTTGTTAGTTTTTCTTTCGAATTACACATACCAAAGAATAGTTTATAAACCAATAATATGCATTGAGAAAGTAAAGTGTATTTTCTTCTATTCTCGGTTGTGTCACAAACAGATCAGCGTTCTGGGTCGTGCTCCTGGACCCTCGGCACCTCTTCAGTTATAGCCAAGGAGGATATTAACAGTCTCTCCTCTCAGATCTGTCTGTCTCTGGGATGCGGCGATGTGTATAAATTAAGGGCGCATGATGCCGAATTCAACAGTACTTGTCTCACAGGCTGCCTTTACCGTGACTTGGAGCTACGCAACTGCAGTCAGATTGCGGGAAGCCACTGCAAGATGCTCTCTGAGGTTATTTGCGGTAAGAACGGGTGGGACGTGAAATCGAACTTGTCTGTAGGCTGAAATGCATAACATGAAACCATAAAAACTGTTCCCATACAATAAATAATTACAGTAAGATAAGCGTACGGTAAACCTCTGTTTAAAAAGTGGTCTAAATAAATAAATGAACAAAGAATATACAATCATGTTAAACAGTGATAAACATGATAAACCTTCGATGATCCAAATCAACCATACTAATAAGCAAAAATTACTCAAGATAATCTAACATTTGTTTTCCTTTTTTTTTATAGCTGCAGAGTTGATATTTTTTCTTCTGCGGTCTACTCTACAGATATGAATTTACTTTTCTCAAAGTCTGAGGCTTTTGGTGTGAAAAGGCTTTCACATTTGCCAAAAATAGAACTTTTTATATTAAAAACAGACAAGCAAGCCCTAACCAGATTTAAAAAGTAACGTAAAAGTAAAGTAATGCATTACTTTCCATAGAAAGTAACTAAGTAGCGTAATTAGTTACTTTTTTTAGGGAGTAACTCGATACTGTAATGCATTACTTTTAAAAGTAATTTTCCCCAACACTGATGATAAATGGGTTGATCCTTATGAGCTGATATTTCAAAGAAAAGCAACATCTTTAATGTTTTGATTGATTGAATGTTTTATGAGAATGGCCTATTTGTATCTTTTTACATTCTTGAGTTTGAAATTCGTATTATTTTGTTCGCCCCCAGGTTTTCCCTACGTGGTTCAAACATCTAGCCCATGTTCCTGGACTATTAAATCTCCCGACCCGAAATCTTCGGTGTCTCTGTCTAAAGGCACTGTCCACAGTGTGTCCCATGAGATATGTCATGTGCTTGGCTGTGGAGATGTCTACAATGTCAGTCAGAGCAGTGCGGGATTGGACACGACCTGTTTCACAAACTGTGTTTTTCACAACTATCAGTTGAAGAACTGTAGTGAGGTTATTGACTCCAGTTGCTCAGTCCTTTCGGAAATTAAATGTGGTAAGTCTGTACAGTTTCCATTATCATGTATTAGTTATGAAATCAGTGACAGTGTATTTATTTAAAGAAATGTTCTGGGTTAAGTACAAGTTAAGTTCTTTTGACAGCATCTGTGACATCATGTCAGTAGTGTACCTCAATTTGTGAAAAACAAACTAAAAATTCAACATTTTTTTATAGTGAAGGACTTACATTGGCAGTCTACAAAAAAAAGCTAAAATATGCTTCAAAATATATTTGTGTAAATATTTTTTCTACCAATAGGGCCATTTTTGGTAATATGTAATACACAAACATAATTTAAAAATATTAATAATACATATATACATATATATATATATATATATTTTTTATTTTATTTTTTTTTGTGCTATTTGAAGAAAAAAATATTTTGTCTATAACACGTATCTGAATAAAATTCAGCAAAGAACAAATTTTACAATGTCAAATTGTTTGGTTATTTTCTATTTCAAACATATATGTAATTGAGTTTCACTGTTTACAACATATTTTTGCCATATATTTAAAAGACATTTTGTCTGCATTTTGAAAACGTAATATCATAATATAACCGACACATGATGTGTGTGAAACTAATGTGATACAATGTCTGTGCAAAATGACATGCATTTTTTCTGCTCCACCATGTAAAGCTGGATGTAAAGGGATAGTTCACCCAAAAATGAAAAATCTGTCTTTATTTACTCACCCTCGAGTTCCAAACTTGTATGAATTGCTTTGTTCTGAACACAAAAGAAGATATTTTGAAGAATGTATGTCACCAAACAGTTTCTGGTCCTCACCGATAGTAACACACAGCACATTTTAACATATAACCAGAAGTTCCTAGAAAATTAGTCCCTGCTTGAAAGTAAATAATTAGATGATGGTATTTCAAATAGCAAACATTTTTGTATGGAATAATTATTTTGTGGATTTTAGCAACAATACATGCTGCACAATTCAATTTTTTAACCCTTTCTTCATAAAACATTGCAGTAAGTGCATTACTATAAATATGCATTTAGTTTATATTTCAAGATTTTTCTATGTCTACGTTATGTAAATATTGTCCTTCTTGTCTAATTGATTAAATATCCCTTTTGGTTCTTCAGGTAATGCTCCTGTTCGCTTGGCAGGGGGCGTTCATCGCTGTGGGGGGCGTGTGGAGGTGTGGAGGGGGTCCTGGGGCACAGTGTGTGATGATGGATGGGGTGTGGAGGATGCGCATGTGGTGTGTGCACAGCTGGGCTGTGGGTACGCTCTGTCTGTCAGTGGGCAAGGTGAGCCGTACGGCCAGGGCACAGGCCCCATACACATGGATGAGCTCAACTGCACTGGAAAAGAGAGGACATTATGGGACTGTCCGGCAATTACGAATGGACATGACTGTGGACATAAGGAGGACGCAGGTGTGGTTTGCTCAGGTATGTGACACTATGTGTGAATTATAAGCAGAATCTCAAGCAGTGTTAATTTTAGACACTTCATTGTGGATGCATCAATATTTTAGCCAGTAATTACTATTAATGACAGAGCATTTCTCCCACACCCAAGTTGAACTGAGGGGTTAATTAAAAGTTATGCCTTAATTAATACTTTTAGTAATAATTAAATAAATAATAAATAAACAAAATGCGTAGTAAATAATTTCCCAGACTTCTGCTTAGCAGCAGTAACTAGAACAGACTCGCCTAAACTAGAAACCTAAATCTAGAACTCCAAAGACTCTTCTCCTGTAAAATACTGTAAACTTGTTTACAATTATTGTTGACTCTCCTTTGCTGTTCTCCTCGTTGTTTTCCCACGTTATGTGTTTGTTCTCTAGCTGGGCTGTGCAAATATATCATTATTGATATTCATTTTCACAAAGCTACATATTAAAACCTTTTTAATAATTTGGCACTTGCCTGTTCATCCTGGAAACCTTTAATAAATATGTGCAATTGGGTTCACATTCATCTGTGTCTGCATTATGACAATGTCATGGTCTATAGTGTCAAAGGCACCACTAACATCTAAAACCTCTTTTAAAGATTTTCGATGTCACAAGTAAATTATGTACCCTTGTCAATTTCGGCTAATCAAAGGATTATTTCCTCTTCAAAACTGCTTGTTGCACAACCCCACCTGTAGAATAACAAAAGCCGTTATGGTCAAAAAGTTGAACAGAACGGGTTTGTGTCAAGGTTAACAGTAATGTATTGTATGTGTTGAAGTGATTTTGTGATTTTCTTTCTCATTACATGTGTCTGTTCTCTCATTTTAATGAAGAATACAAGGCTCTGCGACTGACAGGTGGTCTGGACCGATGCTCTGGGAGAGTGGAAGTCCATCGAAATGGTAGCTGGGGGACAGTGTGTGACACGTCCTTTCAGAAGGAAGAAGCTACAATGGCCTGTAAAATGCTGAATTGTGGAACGGCCGAACAATTCACTGGCTTTGACCCGCCCTTCAATCATAACAATGGATCACTCTGGTATTTTTACTGTCTGAAGGATACTGCAGACCTGTGGCAGTGTCAGGAGTACATTAACAATCCGTTTTTGTGCACAGAAGCAAAAGCAGCTGGGCTGATTTGCAATAGTAAGTAACATGTTTTGTGTTTCTGAATGTCACATATAACATTTTAATAGCTAAAACAATAATGTACCCCAGAACAAAAAATATTTTATTTTCTTCAGTGAAACACTAAAATAATTTCTACAAATCTTAACACTGACATTATTATAGTCATCATGTCTGTCAAGCTTCAATAAGAGCAGAAAAACTAAAACTAAAAAAAAGTAGACCATACAGTTCTTATACTATATATACAGCCATCTGAAGCTTTATGTTTCACTTGTGTTTCACTGTTTTCCCCCTTTGTTAGAGCTCTCAAACCAAATTTTGCACCATGTGCGATCTAACGCCGTTGGCCGTCAACATTGCTGCTGCGTTGTAGTCCATACAATTTGCACTTATGGCCTGTTTTAAGTAATACATTATTACATATATGTTATGAAACCTGAAAATGTAAGGCTGCTCTGATGCTGCTCATTTACACATAGGAGAAGCAGCCACAGAGCGTCCTTTAACACTTGACTCTAAAGTGAGTTTGGAGAAACCCTATGTGAAAAAAGCTTTATGATTTTTTAACATTTCTTCTTTTCCAGATTCTCTTGGTCTGCCTGTTCCCACCAGTCCACAACCATCCTCAGCACCATCAACCACAGGTGATCCTGAATCTTTCCAAGAATCCAAAAGCTGAAACGCAAAGCTCACTTATGTAGTTGATTATAAAGCGAATCTACTACAATCACCATTATGCTGTGCAGAGTAAAAAAAAATACATTTGAAGAAGAAGAAAGGTTAACTTGTAAATTAGACAACGCTGGCTGTGCTGTGGTTATGCAAATGGTGTGTAATGTAAGCCAAAGAATCACTCTTTCATCATGTCTGGGGCTGTTTTCTTTCATCCAGAGAGTACGACAACGGGCATACCACCTGGATTCCTCCTGTCTTCAGAGCAACTGGGGTGTTTTGTTCTTGGTTTCTTACTGTTGATTGCAGTTATCACCAATATCTTCTGGTGTCATCATGATAAAAAGAAGAAAGGTGGGTGCAAACTTACAGCCCAACACCATCTAAAACACATCTCTCTGAATTAACTGTTGGCAGAAACTTGTGAACCATAATCGACGGCAAAATAAATAAATAAAAAATAAGAAACAATAAATGACATTTTACACAAGACAATTCGAGGACCATTGAAATTTACAGCTGAGCCAATTGTGTGTTTCCCCTCACCGTTAGCTGCCGTGGCCCAGAAGAGATACATGAACCTGCAGGCCACGGCTGAAGCAGAGGAAAACAACTACAGAGATTCTGTCCATCTCGTCAAAGTCACAAACAACAGCAGTGACGCTGAGGGTGAGTGTGTTTTACTCTGCCTGTGCTGATATTACGCGGATAACAGATGCTGTACGTTTGTTCTCTGTATTCGTAAATTGTTTTCTCTGTGCCCTTGTAGTTCCCATATCTCCACAGCGTATCTGGGCTCAGAGTAGCATTGAGAGTGAATCGTGTGACACTGACTATGAGCAGCACGACATCAGTCCGGAAACGGCTTTTCCTTTATCCACTTTTCAAAGTTAGTCATTGTTAAGTGTTATGAACAATACTGAGAAAGCAGCAGAGAGCAGGGATGGTTGTAACATGGGTCAGCTGTTATGACGTGATATAGAAATTAGGTACGGAGATAAAATTGCCAGCAGTGTTGGGAAAATGATTTTCAAAAGCAAATTGTGTTACCTACTAAAAAAGGAGCTAATTACATGAAGTAATGCATATTTTTTGCCAGTGTAAAAGCCCATTTTTACTATTCAGTTGAAAAAATTGAGTTGGGAAAGTGCATGATAGTCCACAGAAATATTGTCTGATAGCTGTTTATTTATTGTAGTATAAGTAGAAATAAGTTAACTGTATATTAACACAGGATTCCCACGGGTCAAAAGTTTTTGAAAGTAAACATACATAGAGACAGGCCCTTGAAAGTGCTTGAATTTATTTTGTGCAAGAAGTTTTCTGGAAAACCAACACTTCGCATACTAGCAACACATGCAACACATGCGTTAGTTACACGCATTTACGAGTTACGTAAAGTGTTTCCCACGTGAGGTGCTTAACCTTGTGTGGGTTTTCCGAACCCAAATATGTTCAGTCAGTGACTGTGTGTTGTGTTCAATAAACATGAAACATTTGTGATAATCTGTTGCCCAAAGATTTTATTTAATGTAATGCTGAATTGCTTTGCTTGCTAGGATAATGTTTAACATTAACATTAATTAACACTGAGTCTTGAAGCTGAAGTTAACCAAGGTGTGGGAACCTTGTTAACGTTACACAGTAGTCAACACTAACAGTACTCTACTTTAAAAATTTCAGCATATACCAACTAATGTTTAACTAATTTCAAATAAAGTTATTTAGCGTCGATAAGAACATGATCTAAGAACGGATATAACAAAGCATTACAAATCCAAAAATCATAATCGTTATCACATTATCATAATATAATATTTTCATAATATTATAAATGTTGATGTCTTTGATGAAAGATTTCAAGGGCAAGATTTAAAAAAAATAATAATTAAAGGTGTACAGATGAATAATTTACAAACATTCCATAACTTACAGAGGTTAAAGAAAAATTTGTTACGACCATCCCCAGTCTCACCTATGTACGAATATTGTTGTAAAATCCATGCTAGAATTGATTTCTTTATAGATGACATGAGATAAAACTGAAAACAAGCAGAAAGTACTGTAAGTAGACTTTCGTCTTCTTTCTCAGACTCAATGCGATACAGTGCAGATGGTAAAAGGCCTGCCATGAAGGGCACAAACCTGAACAGTGTGATGGAGGAGGGTAAGACAGGAAAGCTTTTATTTCACTTCCATGTCTATTATCCAGTATACCATCAACATGAAATCAAAATTCTTTTGTATTTACTTTCTATTTACTCTATTTGCATTTAAAAAAATCAATTTTTGACTTTAATCAATATGTCATTTCACAAGGTCACAGGAGTTGACTCAAGTGCTAAAATAATTGATTCATTTTAAAGTACAACATTATTGATAAATAATAGCAACTGAGAAAAAAAAACAAGTCTTAACCTGCAGTTTTATCAACTAATTTCCTGTTTCACTCGGAGACACTGGCATAGGCAGATGAGTAGTAACAGATCATAAGGATGTATTACGTGCTTAAACGGTCATATTACCATTTGGTCTCAGCTGTCCCAGCAGAGCTCACAGTGGGCGGATACCAACAAATTCGGGACGCTTCCTCTGATCACAATGCACAGCAGTTGCGTGTGTCTGCTGCAAGTGGTAAGAACTGTTTAAAACAAACCTTTGACTGAAGAGAGATGTCTTATTAAAAAGACATATACTGCTATAAAAGTCTTTGATCAGACTACACTGAGTATTATAATCACCTCCTGCACAGTGGACTCGTTTGAGTCATCCTGCACCTCATCAGGAGAATTCTATGAAAACACAGGTACACACGCACAAGACCTGTGCTCACAGGAGTCTGCTGAATGTTATGAAAATACAGGAGAAAACAGAGACAATCTACAAACTGCAGGTATTAAACATCCCAAGCTCTTCATTCTCTTTAAAAAAGATCTGTTCAATACATAGAACTGATATGTAAGAATTAAGAAATATCATACAAGCAAGTGTGCTGTTATATCACGGCCATGCATGTAATCACGCAGATATATTTAGTCCAACGGTGTGATCTTTTTTTTTTCTTTGTAATTTGTTACTTGATTTTTAAGGGTTCAAGCACCAAAGGTAGACACTTGGACACTAGATGGTGCTACAATGAGTACTTTTGCATTTGGTTCAAAATCTTTGTCTTTGCAAAACTTGGTGACTTTCTGGTTACACTGTATTTTAAGGTGTGCAATTACACAAATAATTACTGAGCAATACTAATTACTAATTAATCACATGTAGTACTGTAGCATTAGGGTATCGGCTTTGATGTAAGGAATAGTGAAGACTCGGGTGCAAAGTTAGAGTTAGATTTTTTTTTTATATAGAATGAAAAAGCAAAACTACCTTGTAGGGGAAAAGGAAGAATACAGGGAAGGAAGTGAGGAGGGTAACAAGGGAAGGGAGTTAGCGCAAATTAACCAATAGTGAGATAACAAAAAGGCAGGGTCAAGTCATTTACCGCACATGGCACAAAGAAATAAACATGACAGGAGCTATGCGCTGACTCCAGACATGAGCATTTAGCCAATGAAAACAAAATGTGCTCAAACAAAACAACAAACAAGCACATGAAACACTAATGAATAACCTCACAAAAAACATGGAGCGTGAATATCCGGATCCTGACACTGAACTGCAACAGACAGAAGTGTCAGAACACATTCAGAGAGAACTACCACAGCCAAATGTGGCCCCTGTGTGGGCACGGAAGCTCATCAGGGAAAAAATGGGGTGAATGGCCCTTTATAAAGTGCCAGCGTGTGCCAGTTTCTCTGAAACTTTAATGATAAGATCGCTGACTTTGCACGGCTTCAGTGGATGGCATCACAATCTGCTGCTATTGTGAACTCGGCAGATATCATATCAAAATATCATCATTTTGCAGAAGAATAAAAAAATAGACGAGCAGTGGTTTAATACTTGGTGACTATTTTTCTGATAATGCATTCTGAACAAACAAAACACTGAACTGAACTTTCAGGTTAAAACTTGGTGACTAGTCTGGTTGTAAAAAGTTGTTATAAAAAGTCACACCCTGGCTGAATAGGAAAGCATAGTTTTAAATATCTAAAATCCCAAAAGAATTGCATTTTTATTTATATATTTATTTATTTGTACTACTTTTTCATTAAAAAAAGAGGTTACACTTTCAAGAATGACACCCAACTGCAAACGGGTGGAGTAAATGTCTAAATACTCTAAAATTGACTAAAAGAAGCATTATTTGCTGTTGCATAATTTATTGATTTACTTACTGTTCCCATAAACTACTGGGGTTAATTAAAGTGTTTTAATAACCTCAGGAAGGGGTAAGAGCAAAATAGTGGCCTAGGTTGTGTTTCTATAGATATGCTTAACAGTTTTCCAAATTTGACTCAGATAATGCAGCTTTCCTGATGCAGGAATCTGGAAGGTCAGTCCTGGGTCACACCACAGATCCTCCCTTCAGTTACCAAGGTGTGTGTCTACCAGCAGCAATTAATATACATTTACTGGCCATACTGATGTGTTAGTGGTTTGTTAAGATGTTGTACAGTGGCCCATTCAGTTTACTGTTTGCAGCATACACACTTCTTGACCTCAGACCATGAGTTTTTGGTGATGTTTCAAGTTTAATGCACTAATATGTATTTTCTATGCATTTTCTTTGGTTATCTTTCATTGTCAGAACTAGATAAAGGGGGTGGCAGCAGAGAGGACTCCCCGTTGTACTCACCCGTCAGCTATGATAATGAGGCAGTCTCTTCAGAAAGTGACTATGATGACATTGGCAATTATTTACAACAACGTGCTCACTAGCATTAGCAGGAGATTGTGATGTGGCTACATTTACAGTGAGAAACCTTCTGACTGACTGTACTATTAGTACAGTACCATAAGAAATCATACCTGAGAACCATTTTATATCATTCTTCTTTCAGACCTTTCAGTGTTTTCAATGATATTTCTTTATTCATTCATGTCTGCTTCTACATAGTACAATTAAACTTTATCATAAATGTTTAAGATAATCACATTAAGTGCATACAAGTGTAAAAATAAGTGTAATTATTTACATATGCAACGCTTTTCTCTAAATTTCTAAATGCTTACAAGACTAATGACTGGGCTGTAACCACCATAGACACTGAGGGCGACAAGAACCCCTAAATAAAGAGAAATGACCATGAATCACAGAAGCTCATTATCTGAGGCTATAAGCAGCATCTGTAACTGAGCAAATTAAATGTGTTTTGGTTACAACTGAATCCATCTCTAATAAAAAAACAAATAAATAAATGTTTTTAAAAATGAAGTGATTGATCTCATGTTATTAAGTCAAGTCAAGTCGAGCTTTATTGTCGTTCCGCTACATGTGTGGACATACATTGGAACAAAATGTTGTGTCTCGCAGGACCACGGTGCTACATAAATAAACATAAATATGAACATACATACACTAGACGTAGAAACAATATTTTAAACCGATACATCTAACTATACATATACTATAAATAACTGACTATGCATACACAAGTACTTTACTTAATAACTGTGCATGATAATGTGCTGATTTGTGGTGCATTGACAAGTAAACATTTATTAAGTCCTTATTAGGTCCTTGTAACATGGTGTGTTAATAAGAAAGTGTCTGGTGCATATAGAGAGAAAAGAGTGTTTCTACAGGTGGTTTGTTTAGCCCACTCACTCACCTGTAGCACACTCAGAGGTGCACAATGTTTTCTGTGTAGGAAAGTGTCTGGTGCATATAGAGATGAAGAATGCGTTACTACAGGGGGTTTGTCCAGCCCACCCACCTGTGTGTAGCACACTCAGAATTTTCAGAGGGGGGTGAGGTGGTTGGAATTGAGGGCTCTCGCAGCCTGGGGGAAAAAGCTGTTGAGCAGTCTTGCAGAGCGGGCTCTGATGCTCCTGTAGCATCTTCCTAAAGGCAGGAGCTGGAAGAGATGATGGAAAGGATGGGTGGGGTCCTTCACGATACTGGTGGCTTTACCGGAGCATAGTGCAAGGAAAATGTCCAGAAGGGAGGGGAGAGGGGTACCGATTGCTTTACATTAAATTCTAGTTCTTTTACATATGTAGTCTACTCTTCATGTCTTTATTTACTCACTTTAAAGTTGGTATGAAACTGAAAATATGATTGTTTGTGTGATGTCACACCCTTATAGGAATGCCCACCTGCCCTCAAGGGGAAAATGGGGTTTAATGTTTGGGGTTTAATCCATTAAGACAGAGATACTGGCAGATAAACCAATAGTTCTCCCGAAACGACACAAAAAACTCTTAACAGTATATTTGTATGCTCTTTAGAGTAAAAACTGCTATATTAGGGAAAGTAGTTGTTAATGTTAATAGCTGTGTAGTACCTATGTAATAGTTCTGTTAGTAGCCAGCTGTTTTATTTTAGAAACCGAAATGTTTTATGTGTAAAAACATATTTAGCTGTGTTCCACAATTTAAAATCCACACAATTAATAATATTTCATTTTCTGTTTTATTTTGCACAAATTCAACCGTTAACATCAAACTCAATCATTAAATCCTATTACCCAAATTCTAGTAAGTGAACGTGTAAAACAAATATTTTCATTCATTTGTGTGCGATACAAATATATAAATAACCAACGCTACTAGCCAAACTAACTAGATAAAAAAAATTGCAAACCTATTCTAAAATAAATATAAAGCAACATACGTCTGGTCTAACTTCTGAAGAGGACAAAATTTACTTTTTTTAAACTTAATTTCCAGGTTTCAGGATTATGTACTGTACAAGCAAAATATTGATTAAATTTAACAACAGAATTTGTTGTTTGCACATTTAAATCCAGTTTAACAAATTAAGTCTGGATTGACTTCAGACCTATTGAACGACCTCGGCATTTTTATAGCAGGCAACTGTTTTAAAGGAGCTATTCAAATGGACATTATTACTGTTACGGCGACATTTGTGATGTACAATTTGAGTTTGTTTATTTTACAGACAACCGTGCAAGTCTATTTTCTACCGAAATTTTAAGTGCGTGACGCTGCCTGACGCCGACCATAATGCTATTGGTTGAAATGCCGGCGCCTCGGATTCTTTGGCATCTGATTGGTCGGGTGGAGCTAAGGGGGCATGTCGCCGTGCTGATGGTGTAGCCGGACGGACGCCGCGGCTGTTTGTTATTGAATGAAAATCGTTTTTATGTGGCGATATTCCTACTTAGCACACGAAAAAACAAGTTTGTATGTTTTAATAACTTGTTAAATTATTTAGCCTTTATTAGCTTGTAATTACGCACCTTTTAACATCTTTTAATATTTAGGATCTAGTTAAACTCTTAGTTAGAGTCCTAGGCCTTGAGCAGGCGCCGGTGGTCGATTTTAACAATAGCCGAGGAACAGTCACGTAGAAGCGGACACACTTTCTCCATGAGACGAGCCCGCAGAAACTCACCTCTATTGCAGCAGTAAATAAACAAAAGAAACAGAAACCACAGGAACCCAGCCCGGATGGTGCCCGGCGTTTGAAGCGTTTGCAGATCACATATGGACAGTTCCTGATTGTTTTTCTGGGTACAAACAATAGAAAATGTCTAACGGTGCAGCGGGAAGCGGGGGCTTAACCTGGGTGGTAAGTCGTATATGATTACTAACGTAGTAATTCATGTATTATTACGCAAAGACATCGTATAATAGTATTATAACCGCTTTGTGTCCGCATACATACGCTTTAGCCTTTTAGCCGCAAGATTCATTTAGCTCAACGTGAATGAGCTCACAGACTCATCTGCATCTCTTTATTATTCATTCAGTGCACAATATATCCATTTACATAACATCTGTTTTCAATACTAACTTACACATGAAATCATCATTTTATGTATGATAATGGTGTTTCGCGGTTCAAGTTATTCATGGTGATGTAGAGGAAAGTTCTTTTGTGTTGATTCTCATCAGCTGTGAATGACTCTCTCCACTGATTTCAACTTTTTCATCCTTGTTAGAGTCAAACTTACAAATGTGATGTTTGCGAACACAGGCCATTGCTTTGTTACAGCCAGAAGCCCAACATGATGTCCTGAGCTTAAACCGGGACGGGGTGGAAGGGTTTATTTAAGTTTGACCTGTATTTAAAACCACAAACCACAACAAAAGAGCAGCACATGGCGAGACAGATGTTAATTATGGGAACGGATCCCAGATCAGTACTAATGCTTTGTTACACATTAGTTACTGGATTTGCTAGTTTCACTTGTTTGTTTGTCTGACTTTGTGAAGATAATGTTTTTAAATATTTGTAATAGAAGTCTTAGATTTACAGTTTGATTACAGCCCTGGCTGTCATCAAAAAGCTAGATATATGCTTATAGTTTATTATAACTTAATAAACAAGTGAGTCTAGTGTGTGGTGCCTTTGAGGCCATTGCATTGGAAAGTCACTGGAATTTCTGACTAATTCAGTGTAATCTAGGAAATAACAACTCAGAGTAATGAAGACCTGACCTTACACAGTTTGCGGAGTGAGTTTAGCAAACTTATACAGACAGAAAGACACATTATACAGACACATTTACAGGATTTACAGAGCGTATCCATATTGCACATATACTCAGAACGGCTGTAAAGTGGCTGTAAATTCAGGACATCTAGACGACTCACAAAATATTTCAGTCACCTTCTGTAAAATAATTACAAAAGTTGATTTGATAGCCGCAGACAAGTTTAACAAAGTTGCATGGATGTATCTAACAACAGACCCTCTTTGACAAGAACAATGGTGCGAAAAAAGAGGAAGTGAACGGCCGGGGAGATGCAGGGAAGAGTGAGCCGGTTAAGAAAGAGAGCTCAAAGAAGATGTCAGTGGAAAGGATCTACCAGAAGAAGACCCAACTCGAGCACATCCTCCTCCGTCCAGACACCTACATCGGCTCGGTGGAACCTGTTTCTCAGGTGAGAGAGAGTGTTTTGTCAGGATTAAGATTAGAAAGCTAAAATTTAGACTGACATTCAGGAAAATGTGAATATGACCTATTAATGCGAAAATTATTTTAAGACAGAAATGAGTTGTAATATATCATGTTTTGCTTGCTGTAGTAGAAGTAAATGTTAAACTGACCAGATTCTGACTCCTTTAAAGCTGCACTATTTCAACGCCATACGATGCTTTTAACTTCTTTATGTAATACTCAAGTGATTTTATGTTTTTTTTAGCAAATGTGGGTTTTTGATGAAGAAATCGGAATGAACTTGAGGGAGATCACGTTCGTCCCTGGATTATATAAAATCTTTGATGAGATCCTTGGTAAGAATACTGTTACGTTCCTTTCAGTGACTTAAAAAAGTAAAAAATCATAATTGCTTAGTAAGTTGTTTTATTTCGTTGTACAGTATTATTTATTAATCTTGGATTTGTAGCATTTCAAAAAGAACAATTGTACAGAAATATTTGCAAACATCCCACATCATGTTTTACTTTCATCTATTCAGATGTGGCTGGATTTTGCAGTATGTTAAAGAATTCCACAAAGTCGTTTACACTGCACTCTTTCATCACTTGATCCCTCCTTTGGGTGCATTAATTTATTAAATCATTTGATATACAAAGCCAAGATCCGCACTCACACATTAAAGTCTTCTCTTTTTGTTTTACTGTACATATATCACCAAGGTTTGCAAAAATCATGCAACATTTTAAAAAGTGCAATGGTTTTAAATAAAAGTAATATAGATATATATTAGTACTAAAATAAGTACTAAAATCTTCCTTCATTAATAATATCAGTAACACTTTTGATTATGAAACACAAATCCACTATTATCTAAGAGTTTTTCCTCAATAAACACCTAATCTGCTGCTTATTGAGTGTAAGTTTGGTAGTTGCTGTAATATGCTAGTAATATGCATGCTGTCAATAGTGAATAGTGTTTCCTAATCTAAATTGTTACCATAGTATCTATATTTACTAATCATTTTGTGAAATATAGCTGTATTTGCTGTAGTCGTGTAAATCGTTTTAGAGAATTATGCATTTATCTAGCAGTAAAAAATATAGATGTCATTACTTGTTATGATGGTTGTTTTACAGGTAAATCTGCTGTTTTCAGAAATTATATCTGGATAATAACTGTGTTAATATCTTTGATATTTCATGCTCTAACACTGGATTCTCTGTCCCATCAGTCAATGCAGCTGATAACAAACAGAGAGACAAGAACATGACCACCATCAAAATCACCATTGACCCGTGAGTGCTGCTTTAGAAGTCTCATTCACATCTGCCGATTAAAAACTCTAAATGCTCTTGTATCAAATAAATGTTGGTGTGGATAGTTAACAGTACTGCAGCGGCAAGAAGTTGATGTGATTGTAGGAAGAGCGTGCCGTGGGTGTAATGTTCTAATAAACACTCACGGCCGCTCATTTCACATTCACTTCACATCCGTAACCACACACATACATTCATATGTGGTTTACTGGGAAACTCCATGGGCGTAATAGTTTTTGTACTGGGCTAATCATATTTTCTATCCCTAAACCCAACGTAACCCTCACAAAAACCCTACAAACCCTAGTAGATTTCATCCTTACTTACAACACGATTCAATTCCAGTTATAAAATGATGCATCACCATGCTTTTTGTTTTCCAATTCTTTGATTATAATACACATGCTTAAAACTCTTTCTTTTTCAGCTTCTTTATTTATCAGCTGTTTTCAGACAAAAGAAACATTACATGACAACCTGGTTATTTACTCAACTGTCCAAGCTGCTTAACAGTATGTGTTAATGCAAAACATTTTTTGTAGTGCACTTTAGGGGTCAGCGAAATTACGGAAATCATTAATTAATTTTAATTGATGAGTAATTTATTTTAAATTAACAATATATTTAGTTATTTTAGTTATTTTATTTTATCTTTTTTATTAAAGATAAATACAAAGATGCAAACAACAGACAGGACAAATACAACATAAGGGAAAAACACGTTTACGTTTTTCAGGTACAGTAGGTCTATTTAACAGTAGCATTAAATATAAAAAATAATGCAGAAATTGAATAATCAATTGTAAAATCAGTGATTTTATCAACAAGCTTTAATAATATTCCTTGATAAATAATAAAAACAATATGTCATATATATTATACTTGTTACATTTTTCAAAAAAAAAAATCAATTCTTTTTTTTTTTTTTTTTTTTGCCTTGATGCAGAATAGTTCACATCAGCATTGTGATGCTGCGTAAAAATAATTGTTGGAGAACATCATCTTCTGTCTTTTGTCTTTTTGCTTTGTAATGTCCTAACCTGTCCTTTCTGTTCTAACAGAGAGTCCAACACCATCGCTGTGTGGAATAATGGGAAGGGAATTCCTGTGGTAGAACACAAAGATGAGAAGATGTTTGTGCCTGCGCTGATCTTTGGACATCTCCTCACCTCTAGCAACTATGATGACAATGAGAAGAAGGTCACAGGTAATGCATGCACGCATAATTAAACACTGCAATTATCCAATGGTGCATCTTCAGAAACTTCTCTGTGATGGTGTTAGTTTTTGCTGGTAGTGTTTTGCTCATTTTCTGCTCATTATTGAACTTGTCAGAATCACAAAATTGGCAAGGAGTTTAGCGGATTGAGTGTTGCACAATTAATCGTATTATTAATATATTTTTCAGACATATTGAAAAATATATCTGTGTTTATGCCTAAGTTTTTTATATTTCGATTTGTTAAAAAAATGCGTGTTAATGCAGTGTCTGTGCGAGGGATGGTAAATTTGACATTGATCTCTTCTCTGACTGCCGTTCATGGAGTTTTTATTTTAATATTTGAGCAAATAAACCCATTCACTGCTCTCGAAGTTTAGACACCTATGACATCTTCCGCTGCTGAGAAACCAGGAAATGTGACACAGGTCTATACTGAAGTGAACTAATCACACATTGCTTAAAAAAGCAAACTGAACAGTAAAAGGGAATGGGGTGTAACATTGCACATACTCGCTCTAAAAATTTTCGATATATGGTTCTTCCTGTTTGATATGAATGTATACTAAACAAATACAGGGTTGTTTTAACCACTGGACATGCAGAACTTAATTTAAAATGCGTAGTTTGATATATCATCGTTTTAATAAATCAGTATTGAACTTAAATCCCAGGATCGTTGTTTTAGTTCAGGGGTTCTCATCTCTGGCCCTAATTGTCTATTTCCTGCAGAGTTGTAGCTTCAACCCTAATCAAACTCACCTGGCTGCAGATTTCTAGTGATCCTGAAGACCTTGATAAGCTTGTTCAGGTGTGTTTGACTGGGGTTTGAGCTAAACTCTGTAGGAAAGTAGACCTCGAGGGCCAGAGTTGAGAACCCCTGCTTTGGTCTATGCTGTTTCAAATGATGCATGAGTACTTCACCAGACATTATATAGAGTGCCTCCCATCTAATAATTGCAGGAAACCTTGTGGGGTTTTTTTTCACTTTCCATTAGAAGTCTCATCTTTCAGATTCTGTCCATTTCATTTATTTTATTATTATTTGGTTTATACGTTGCTTAATTGTTAAAGGAGAAGTCCACTTCCAAAACAAAGATTAACAGATAATGTACTCACCCCCTTGTCATCCAAGATGTTCATATCTTTATTTTTTCAGTCGAAAAGAAATTATGTTTTTTGAGGAAAACATTTCAGGATTTTTCTCCATTTAATGGACTGATATGGTGCCCCGATTTTGAATTTCCAAAATGCAGTTTAAA
>JAHKKF010517517.1:3329-14884 GCA_019740295.1 Labeo calbasu | reverse complement strand
TTTACTTTAGCCACATTTAGCCGCTAAACTTGCTAACTAGCACATTATTAGGAAAGGCGCTCAGATGTCGGGAGTAAATGACGACCATTACGTTTATTATTACATCCAGCAACACAACACCTCGCTCAATCGGAGATTTTCTTGTCTAACTTACATCCCTGCTCTGGCATCGAAACAAAGAGGGCGGACTGTTACAGCTGATCTGAGGTAAAACGCTCATGTCAATCAACTATCGTGGGAGCGGCCTCTGTCGGTGTGACGCCACAACGACACGCATCTGAGAATGGCTCGATTTGAAAAAGGGAAAATTATTTTTAAAGATTAATTAAAAAACACTGCATGGATTTTTATCATTATAGGGTAGATTTGTACATACACTGCCAACACACATTAATGTTCAAATAACATGTTAAAGTGAATTTAGCATCCGATGACCCCTTTAAGCACCCACTACAATATTTAAATCATTAAATAGTGCAACAAAACGTTGTAAGAAATCACCATATTAATGATGCATAGTTTACATAGGCAAGCAGATGAGGCTGAAATTGTGAATTTAAATCTCACATTGTAATTTGAAATCACACAATGTCTTTAAATCTTACATTGTCTTGAAACTTCATAATTTGAACTTAAAGTCTAACTTAAAATAAAGTAAACTTTAAATAAAGTAAAGAAATAGTCCAATAAAGTAACTTTAAATCTCAAAATTTTGACTTTAATTCTCCAACATGACTTAGTATCTCAAAATGTGACTTTAAATCTCAAATTTTTACATTTAAATCTTGCCACATGATTTAATGTTTCACAATGTGACTTTAAATCCAGAAATGTTGACTTTAAATCTCACGATTCTGACTGTATATCTTACAGCTGTGATTTTAGATCTCACAATCCGACTTTAAATCTCACAATATAACTATATTTTGACTTTATATCTTACAGTTGTGACAATTTTCACTTTACATTTCACAATTGTGACAGCAGATCTCACAATGTGTCTTTATTTTAAATCACAAAATATTACTTTAAATCTCACATTGTGTCTTGAAACTTCATAATTTTGACTTTAAATCTCATAAATGTGACTTTAAATCTAAATGCTTTTACTTTACTTTAAAAGTTTTTACTTCTCTAACATGACTTAATGTCTTAAAATGTAACTTTAAATCTATTTTTTTCTTTAAATCTTGCACCATGACTTAATACCTCAAAATATGACTTAATATCTCAAAATATGACTTCACATCTTACAATTCTGACTGTATATCGTGCACTTGTGACTTTAGATCTCAGAATTAAATTTCACAATGTAACTATATTACACAGTTGCAACTTCATATCTCGCTCTGGGATTTTAAATCGTAAAATGACGTTAAATCTCACAATGTGCCTTGAAACTTCATAATTTTGACTTTAAATCTCATAAATGAGACTTTAAATCTTGCAAGGACTTAACGTCTCAAAATGTGACTTTAAATCTACAATTCTGACTGTATATCTTACAACTGTGAGATTAGATCTTAAAATTTGACTTTAATTGAGTATTAGAAGACAGAAAAGATAATATTAATGTAAAAACAGGGGAGATTATCATGCACAATTTAATACCCAATATCACCAAATAGCTAAAAAATGCATGCATGCCTAAAAATCGTAATAATCTGCAACAACTTTATTCTCTAACAACAGAGGTTTCCAATGCTATTCCAAATAACTGAGAGTGATAGAGAGAAAGACGGCAAGAGGGAGAGAGAAGCAGAGCACACATTCAGCCAACGGTGAGATCTACAGTTCCACTGAGTGCACTGCAGACTCGAGGCAGAGCTGTTCCCTCCAATGTCTTGGAGTACAATAAGACTCAAATCACACAGCTCTACCTCCAGAGACAGAGCTGTCTCAACAGCTATAACAAAACACCACCTTCTCCTAAAACTGTACAGATTTACTAACCGTAAATAGCGCCCACCGATAGCACCGCTCTATATACATGTGTTGTTTTACTGCCTGGATGCAATTTGCACAGCACAATTCCACATTTTCCATTCTGCACCCAGCTGCCGTAAACATGCAAAATACACCATTCACCCCGCATTCTGTGTGAAAACCCTGAACCCGAAGACACTTTCAACATACGTCAATCACAAACAAACCATCCCATCTCTCTAGTACCTTCAGTCTATCTGACTGTTTCTGGATTGTACCGCCTCACAGTCTCCTGCAGTGCAGATGTGTGCGAGCTCCGTCAGTTTAAGCCCAAGATAAGGGAGGATTTACTGGCAGATAGAGAGTGATTGACGCAGCTCATGCAAGGTCAGCTCACCTAAATGAGGGCTCACGGAGGAAATGTGGGTATTCTGTCTACCACAAAGAGGCCTGTGTGTAAGTAAGTGTTTTTGTCTGTGTGTGTCTATGCAAGCCGGTTAGTCGTGTGGGTGGGATGTTCCTGCAGTCTCTACATAAGCAATTATGCACACTTTTAACTATTATGTTCTCCACTGGAGATAAAAACTTTCTTTTCATGAAACATACAACAAAAGAATCAACATACGCAATTAAAAATCGTAGGACACAAAGTAACTGCTTTACTCATACGTTTTTGAATGTGACATGTTACAACATATTATCTGGGTTTCTTTTGAAAGCGCTACCATTTCTACCAAGTCTGCACTGCATATGACTACAGAATGTTTATGCTGCAAACAAACAGAGCAACTCAATGTAACCAAACTATCCCAACCAACAAATTATAATAAACAAACCTGTTTACACCAGAGTTTCAGCAGGAAGGTGAATTAGAATTTGAATTGTAGATAGATAGATAGATAGATAGATAGATAGATAGATAGATAGATAGATAGATAGATGATAGACAAATTCACATATAAGAACTGAATTGGAATGTAAAAGGCATTCCTACTGTAATTCAATTTTTCACTGCACACAGCCCTGGCTTATACTGAAAATGGCATAATGTCAATAGAGGAGTCTAGTCGTTGCATGCAAACTATGTCAGGCAGTCAAACACTTGAAAAATGTCCAGTTCAACTCGCTGAGAGCATTAGTCAGTTGACAGAGAGAAACATAGAACACAAAAACCATGCCACTATCTTAAATCTTAAGTTTTTAAGAGAAGTGTAATTACACTTTCTAAAGTAAAATTTCCCAACACTAATAAGTTCATCATCAGCAGGGTTGCCAGGTTTTCACAACAAAACCTACCCAATTGCTACCGTAAACTAGCCCAAAACTAACCTAATTGCGTTTTTGAGGGGTCCCCCCAGTAAAAATCGTGATCCGGGGTAAAATTCACACTCCAGTGGCAAAATATCAAATTATTGGAGCCACATCAACCCGCGGCAACAGTGTTAAAGTAGCCCAATTCTGCTGGAAAACCGTGGACTTGGTTGATGTGACCCATTAGGACTGTAATTATTTCTCGTGGGGACATAAGCTTTTTTCAGCTATTTACAGAGGTTAGTCTGTGAATTTATTGCCAGAATGTCATTGTTTTTCTCCCACCACCCACATTAAAATCCCCGGCAGAATTACCTACTGCTTTTTGACAAACACCAAGGTCGTGTGGTAATTTAATTGCCGCCTGAATCCACATCTCTGTGTTTACAAGAAGAAATTGATTAAAAATTCACTGTTTGAATCCTTTTTGACCACTGATAGTATGGTAACTATTGTACTATGCTGTAATTTGTATGCATATTTATTGCCGAAATGCTCCGGATTTACAAGAACAATATTTCATGCTCCACCACAGCGAGTGGAAGCTGTTAAGAACAAAAAGAAGAAAGACAAGAAAAACATGTAAACATTTGGGGCCAGATTTACTAATCAGGCCAAATTAGCGTTAAAAGCACAGAGTGGAGGGAAAAATGATGTGATTTACTGACAATGCGCGCATTAAAGAACACAGATGCAGCCAGATCATTTCCGTAATGACGAGCGCAATCTACCAAGAGCAGCACAAATTACTCCCCACTTTAAGACTTTTTTTGCGATTAAATAATGGCGAAAATACCAGTATTTTGATGAGCGCAAATGCGCAAACGTGTTGCGTGAGTCATTCTGCGTCTGAAATTGAAACTCCTACAGATGCATATTCAATAAGGTAACGTGCAAAAATAACTGTGTCCACACCTTTTTAGCACTAATTCTTAACTATGCGTCTTTAGTTAATCCTGACAGTATTATTTTAATGCCAAAAGATGGTTGAAATGGGTGACTATTATGGCAGCAACAGGTATGCAATACAAATTAAAAACATATGAATTATAAACATAACTATATTGCATATAATTATACAACTAGCGCATTTATTCTTCTATTTTTAAACAAGATTTAAATCAATAAAAAGTATTATATATCATAAAATATGCTTTGAATATTAACACATTTCACATAATAATAAGTAATTTTTAATATATTTCACACAAAAATAAGAATACATTTCTTAATAAAATACATTTTATTTACATCATACAATCATGCAACTGGCCACATGAGCAGTGTGTTCCCGAGTTCATATATTACAGAACTCGCTTCTCCACAGTGAATAAATCGGCATCCGAATCCATGAGTTTTATAACTGAGGTGCCATGTAAACTACACATAAGAAACGTTTACTGTCCAAATAGGACTATAGACTGAACAAGGTGAAGAACAAGTTGAAGAACAAGTGAAAAAAGAAGGAGAAGAAAAAGATAAACTCATAAAGCCACAGAGTCTTGTGTTGACAAACCCAGTCTCATGAGATTCCCCATATTGGGCTCGGTAAAGCATTCTTGAAAGACACCAAAGGCTATTGGCTCAGTCACAAAGGTCTCTTCTCATAAAGAGCATCCTTTGAAAATTCACAGGTGACTTGTAGCCAAGCAGACAACTTGAAAATGACTAATATTCCTTACAGTCGTTTGGTTTTGAAAGATGCACAAACAAAAACACAAAAACCTCTGATCACCACCCTGGAGATTTTAGCAGAGCCTCATTGGCAAACTGGTCAGGAGAAAAAAGCTCAGTCTGGAAAGCCTGTGTATAAACAGACTAAAGAGGGGGGAAAGTCTGATCTATTCTCACCCTCTCTCGGCTACAATTTGCACTTGAAATTAATTACCCAGCTGTGAGGACGTGATTGACGTTGCGGCAGGTTCCTGGTGTCCGAGGCAGCGTAGAGAGGAGGCGTTCTCCAGAAGCCAGGAGCAGCCAGCGGGGCAGAACAGAGAGGAGGAGAAGACCTGGCAATTTGCGTATCCTGGGACCTACAGGAAGAAGAGGATCATATCGTCACCCTACTGCCAGAGAGAAGATGTGATAAGAGTCTAAAGCAAACAGAAAATCAAACAGCTGCTCATTGCTTCCTCTTGAAACCCTTGGATCTGGGCCGCATGCCAAGGCAAGGACCTGCAAATGAAACTCAGCCCGGGATACCAAGCTCTCCAGCTTCTGAGCTTGACATGATGTTGCTGCCCAGGCCTCCTGGTTGTGCTAATCTGGCTAATGGCTAACCAGTGGAGGCTCCCTTATCAGGGGACAGCATGCTTTGTCCGCACAATCCCAACAGCCAGCCCAGCTCACACATGGCCGATGGCGGGAAAGCGAGGCAGA
Source organism: Labeo calbasu (assembly GCA_019740295.1). Classification (NCBI taxonomy): domain Eukaryota; kingdom Metazoa; phylum Chordata; class Actinopteri; order Cypriniformes; family Cyprinidae; genus Labeo; species Labeo calbasu. The sequence goes on along the minus strand of JAHKKF010517517.1, from coordinate 9,268 downwards.
CAGAGTGCGAATGCCAATGAGCGTCGCCGGCCAAACCGAGATTTCATTACTTCCTGGACGTGCTCTCGAGCCACAAACAGCTCCAGGCTGGGCCCGAGGTCTGCCACCTGTGCCGAGTTCCTCTTTAATCTCTAAAGTCTACTCGCCGCCTGACCTTTACGGGTGTCGATGGGCACAAATCCTATTTCGATGGTGGACAAGCGACAGTTTCCAGCTACGAAAGGGCTACGTGAAGATGTGTCAATCACCCACCAGTCAAAGTACAAAGGAGGGAAAGAAATTCTGAAGTTCAAAACAGAGCCATAAAACTTTAATGTGCAGCTGGCTGGTAGTAACTAACCAAGGCAATGAGACCAGATATTTCAGAGCTGTAGCAGGCATTCATAATTTACATTATAGTTTCAGCTGAGAGTAAAAGTCTCTCTGTTTCCCAATGTCCCTGTTCGATGTCATTCACACAAGGCTGTGGTGTCACTTAGCTGTGTATGAATGAACTGATATATGTAGGGTCTCTAGAAACACAGACCAAATGAGAGCAAGAAACAGAGTTCCTGCGCTCTTTCTCTCTTCTGACTGACAAGTAACAAGAAGTAATTAATTTTAACATCTAAAGGAGGAAAAAAATCTATGCTTTTATGTCTGTTCTACAATAGGGTTAGACTTTGTGTACATTCTCTTGTACATTCTCTAATATACAATTGAATCTGCCCTTTTTATTGTGATTTGCACTGTGGTATATCCAAGGATGCAGTACTTCAAAAAAAAAAAAAAAATAGTTCATCACAAAATCAATTTGCATCACTATTTAAGCATGCTCATGTTGTTGCAAACCTGAATGACTTTCTTTCTTCTGTGGAACATAATAGAAGACTTTCTTTTGCCATAAAATAATATTCAATCCAAAAGTCCAAAGCAATAGAGATGTTTAAAAATGTTTCAAAACACTAATTTCAGCTGGATAAAAGCAAAGACAATGGAAATTAAAACTGCAAGCAGCATTAAAAGGGCTCTCGCACACTGGGCCCCAACCAGTGGCTTCAGGAAAACAGCAAACGCTGAGCAATATGCATTTAAACTTCCTGCTGCCAGCAGGTGGCACTTTGACTATAACAGAATATTGGTTTGTAGATGTCTTCAGGCCAGCACTTTTATTAAACATTTACAGTTTACTAAACTGAACATGGTATGTTTGAATTAGTGAAAAGCATGATGTATCCTGTTGCCAACAGGCAGCGCTATGTAACTAAATGTAGGCCTTTGGATGTCTTCAGACCAGGACTTATACCAAACATGTGAAGTTTGGTGCAGATCAGACATTGCATGTGAAAGTTAGTGTAAAACAAGTCAGTTCCTGTTGCCAGCAGGTGGCGCTATGATTATAACAGAATATTGGCCTTTAGAGGACTCTTATCGATTACGTAAAGCTTGGGGCAGATAGAACTTAGCGAAACATTGAACCTAGCGAAACATCGAACATTGTCAGGCCGCCACAGACACGCCCTTTAACGAAAACTCAAGATCTTTGCAATTCAACATTGCAAAGGCCTTTAGAGTAGGCTGACCAAATATAATGTTGATGTCATTAAATCTCTATGAGGAGCTCATTAGAGCATAAAACATGCCACTTCCACTGTTGCCAGCAGGTGGCGCTATGGCTATAACTGGTCATGGGCATGGGTTCAGAACAGGACTCTTATGAAACATGTGAATTTTGGTGCAGATCGGACATTGTATGCCTGAATTATAACAACTCTCTTTTTCATGGTGAAACATCGAAGTTTGTCAGGCCACCATGGACATGCCCTTCAACGAAAATTCAAAATCTTTGCTATTTAACGTCACAGAGGGTTTTAGATTACACTGACCAAATTTGGTGTTGATCTGTTTAAATCTCTATGAGTTTGTTTACATACAATGCCTGAAAATGGCAAAAACAGCACAAAACTTGCTGAGAAAATTCTAAATAACAGACTTCCTGTTGGGTTTCGGACTTCGTACCATGGGCCTTTTTTGTACACTGGTGTGTTACATGTGTCTACCGAATTTCGAACATGTATGTGAAACATAGCTCGAGAGGCACTTTGTTGAAATGTTATAGGTGGCTCTATCGAGCCATTTTGCCACACCCACTTCTAAAACCCATATCAGATGTAAATTTTCACCACTTTTGTGTGAAAAGTATGTGAAGTTTTTGGGCGAGTATGTGAAGTTTCATGAATCTGAGCATGTTTAGGCCCTCAAAAATGTGATTCATTTTGGAGAAGAAGAAGAAGAATCTGAGCAATTCCAATAGGGTCCTCATACCGCGGTGCTCAGTCCCTAATGAGTAGGACACTTTGAGTCCTTAAGTCATCATAAGAATTTTGCACAATTTAAGAGACAGTTCCCTGAAAAACAACACTGGACCCCCACTGATCCCAAATCACCATTCGACCCCATTCTTTAAAGGGGACACTAGATGCAAAATTCACTTTTACATGGTGTTTGCATATAAATGTGTCTTAGCAGTGTGTGGACACAACCACCCTACAATGATCCATTCACTCCTTTTTTTAATCCCTAAAAAACCTAAACAGTCTCAATTATCAAGCCATTTTGATTTTCTGAGCAGTATGATGTCATATTGCTCAGACCCCGCCCACGACCACTGACGGACTGTCCTGTATTAGCTCAGCCAGTTGTCCACTGTCCACCATTTTCTCCACGCTCGAGCAGCTGTAGCAAAAACAATGTTTAGTAAGCAATGTAGGTGTTTTGCAGTTGGATGTAAAAGTGAACTGAGGACGCAGTGGATTAGTTTTGTTTTTGATGGTAATGCACCACCGAATACACAAAACATGGAAGAGAGGGGCGGAGTGAGCAGTAGCTCATTATCATTTAAAGAGACATGCGCTGGAACGGGTCGCTGTGGGCAGAGCTGTTTTTGACAAGGTAAAAAGGGTGTTTTACACAACCATTGAGGAATTTTAACTAAAGTATGTTGCAGATATTTCATGAACTTGTGGAAAATGGGCATCCCATGTCCTCTTTAAGAGACAGTTGTTGAAAACCAACAATGGACCCCATTCTTTAAAATATTTTTTGTGTTTCACAGAAGAAAATAAATCATATGAGCTTGGAACTACATGAAAGTGAGTAAACGACACAATTTTTTTATTATTTTGCGCAACCTATCCCTTTAAAGACAAGCCACAAAATTCTTGAGGGAAGATAACTTAAGGACTCCAAAGTGTCCTGTTAGCTTCCGCTCTGTCCATGAGCATTCATCCAGCTGAATCAAGAGCGTTTTAAAGCCCATCTGCACATTCTCACCAACAAAGTCTCAGGTGGCCTAGAAGTGAAACTTGGAGAAGGTGGAAGAGATGGAGACAGTATGACAGAAAGCAGATAACTACAGTGAAAAACACTCAGGCTGTGTACCACTCTGCACCGAACTGCGCCGCAAAGGACCAACAGCATTTAGTCACGAACTACACAAACAGAGTGCTTGTCACTTTAAGTAGGGCACCATGCTGAAGTGCATTTACCACACAAGTTAATCCATCATTCACCGTGTTAGCTCCTCTGTCATTCCCTTTGCGCCCTGATAATGAACCATTTTGTCGCTAGGAATTGGGAGCGTTCATTCAGATAAACTTCAACATGGCTTCAGGAGCATGAAATGCTTTTTGATGGTGGGTCAAATCAAATCAGCTTTATTTACAGTGGAGATTGCCACAGACCAGGTTTTATGGCAAGCCTTACACCTTGAAGGAAGAAACCCTGGGAAACGCAAAGCTAAAAGAGCAATCTTTGTCCGGTCATCACAGTTGAATAAGTAATCAAAAGATTGTTACTTATACAGTAGGTGCCGTACAACTTTGCCCTGAATGGATCTAATGGATGTCACTCTGTTTGCAGAAAATAGGGTATATAGACTCTAGCAGAGAGTAATGTAATTAAAGAACCACCCAGTAAAAACACATAATGTGCTCTCCCATCAGCCAGCCACTGAGAGAAACACAGACAGGCTAGAGTGTGCATTTATGTCAGTGAAAGAGACATACAGAAACAGAAAAATAGAAAACCGAGAGTGGTAGGTTGGTGGAACAGGCAGTGCAGCTCGAGAAGTGCCTCCTGCCACTCTCACTTACACAAAGCCGCGTCAGCGTCCCCAAGGTTACCATCTGCCTCTCAGCAGAGCGAGGCAGCTCTCCACGATCCACACTTAATCACCGCGCAACCTCTTAGACACTCATTTCCTGTCTTTGTCAGAGGAGACTGCTCCTAACAGAAGGGAATTTTCAAAGTGCTGATACACGCAATGGCCGTCTTGCTCATTACAACAAACCTGAGTCTTCCCAATCACGCCGCTCATTCCGAGGAGCTTTATTTCAACTAGCCGCTGGCGTACTGGAATCAATTCATCAAAAGCTTAAGCAGCTAATGAATTGAAACACAGTGGAAACGAGAGCATTCCGGGCAGAGAGAATGGAATAGGATAGTATAGCGCAGAGATCCTGTACCGTTTTTTGATTACAAAGGTGGCGTTAATGTGCCATAATTCCGCATCTAACTTCTAGCGAATGACATTTCGCAAAAAGTCTAAAATATTTATAGTGCCAAAAGTGTGTTTTTCTGAATCAGTCTTACGCCTAAGGTCTCTGAAAATAATGGTGGAGAATTCCCTCTCGGTCTGGCTGCTTCCTCCATTCCGAGTTCATTTTCAGGAGGCAAGTTATTTCTTTGTTATCAGTTTCCAGAGAAAATAAAATATGTGCATATTTAGCACCGTGAGACCTCTGCAGTCAAGCTAGCCGCCTCAGTGCTGCTGCACAACAACAGACAACCCACATTACTTTGTGTATACACCAAGATTTGAACAAAACAAAAGTATATACATTCAGCACTGCTGTATTTACACTACATACACCCACATCATTACATACATACTCTCACATACATGTTTTTAAAGGATTAGTTTTAAAATAAGTTTTAAAATTTAATTTCAGAATTAAAATTTCCTGACAATTTACTCACCCCATGTCATCCAAGATGTTCATGTCTTTCTTTTTCAGTTAAAAAAAGAAAATAAGGTTTATGAGGAAAACATTACAGCATTTTTCTCCATATAGTAAGTAGACTTCAATGGGGGCCAACAGTTGAAGGTCCAAATTGCAGTTTCAATGCAGCTTCCCAGCCGAAGAACAAGGGTCTTATCTAGTAAAGAAAAATAAAAATCTATATACGTTTTAACCACAAATACTCATCTCGCACTAGCTTGACTTCACGCATTACATAATCACGTTGGAAAGATCACATGTGACGTAGGCGGAAGTACCGACCCAATGTTTACAAAGCGAATGTGCAAAGAAAGCATTGTTGCCAATTCCGCAGTTTTCTCACGGAATTGGGCTACTTGTACACTGTTGCCGCGGGCTGAAGAGACCCTAATAGCATCACATTTGGCCCCTGAAGTGCGAATTTACCAGGGGAACCGAGACAAAAAAATGTGTATTTTATCCCCCAGAGCGTGATTTTTTAATGGGACCCCCTTGAAATGCAATTGGGTTAGTTTTAGGCTAGTTTTGAGTAGCAATTGGGCGAGTGTTGTTATGAAAACCTGGGAACCCTGAAAGAAAGTCAAACACCCTTTATAAAAAAAAAAAAAGTAAAACAACAATGTTGAACGATTTTAAAGTTGGAGGGGAAAATGAGAACCGAAGTACGCAGATGAAGAACTAACAACATGTGACCTTTCCAACATGATGTAATGCATGATATCAAAGGCGCCCATTGCAGAGCTAGCGCATAATGCGCATTTGTGGTTTAAAAGTATATACACTTTTATTTTATATAGAAAATGACTGATCGTTTTGCTAGATAAGACCCCTATTCCTCGGCTGGAATTGCGTAGAGCCATTTGAAGCTGCACTGAAACTGCAATTTGGACCTTCTTC
>JAHKKF010517513.1:0-12174 GCA_019740295.1 Labeo calbasu | reverse complement strand
TTTTTTTTTTCCCCGGAATAGATGAACGTACATACAGGTGCATCTCATTAAATTAGAATGTCATGGAAAAGTTGCTGATTTGGAACATGCTTGGATACAGCACTCTGTGAACAGCCACCTACTTTGGCAATGAATGTTTGTGGCTTATCCTCCTTGTGAAGGGTGTCAATGATTGTTTTCTGGACAACTGTCAGATCAGCAGTCTTCCCCATGATTGTGTAGCCTAGTGAACCAAACTGAGAGACAATTTTGAAGGCTCAGGAAANCTTTGCAGGTGTTTTGAGTTGATTAGCTGATTGGCATGTCACCTAAACTTACTCTATAGTATATACAAAAGCGAATTTGACATAAAAACGCAATCGCAAGCATGCCATTTGAGCTTGTTTTTCGATCTCTCATCTTTCAACTCTTTAATCGTGAGTCATGTTTTTCACAGGATTCGTACCCGAGGATTACACATCCTAAATCCAATTCCGTGTCGGGTGAGCTACCAAGCAAGCTTGTTACATTCGGTGTTGTGCCCAAACTGCAGTGATGCCTATTGGTACATATTTTACGTCTTGCGAAAAAGTTCCCGCAGGTACGTCATGAGATCAGGTAGAATATTACCCATAGCTGAAAAGTGTCACAGAAACATCCAGTTTGGAAATCATTCTTGGATGTGCATGAAATCACATCTGCACGTAGCTGCATATGTGTGCAAGTGGACTGCTATGTTCCACATGGCTGGCTGGAACTATCAGATGTAAATGTGATGAGTGATTAAGAAGAGAGGCAGATGGCCCCCTCTCAGAGACCGTCCCAATATCCCACCTTCCAAGACCCAATATAACACCACCAGCCACAGCTTTACATTACAGGCTGCTGTTCCAATACAAAACAATAGCAGTTTGCTTAACAGGAGCGTAAAATGGTGGTCGAGGAAAATGGCCAAAGCGTGAAATTGAGTTTTTTCGCATCATGTAAGTACACCATCTCTCTTTTTGTATTTTTACCCATTAATTCCTATTAGCCTTTCAATAGGGCACAAAATAAGCACAAAAGCAACCACTGGAGCCGAGGGGACAAACGGCTCGCTCTGTCACTAATGGACACACAGAAACATGCAACTATATGTATACAGCACACACACTACACAAACAACCCAGGGCACCTCATAGACGGTCCAAAGGCTGGCAGACACAGCTTTTAGGTAATTGAGTTTGGCCCTTGCAGCTCTGCACTCCATCTTTTAACACAGTGTGCTAGTGAAGTTGTACGCTGGGAACATTACTAGACTGATTGCATTTACGCAAAGAGGTCACGGGAGATAAAAATATGCACTCGGATAGCGTTTTAGAGACTTTCACTTGTAAAAACTTTATTTAAACATCCTGTAATAGCATCCTTTCAGCGTAATGCACTGTGGAAATCTTTAGCCTGCTTTCAGACAGTTCCTCTCACAGAGACTGATGGAATTTTCCATCTAGTCAGTCCTCGATATTGGCTTAAAAAGGTTCTCGTGATATCAGGTTTACTCTGTTATTAAAACAACACCATTACCGTGTTTATACAAATAATCGGATTTACAACTGTAAAATACTGTAAAAAATGGTATGGTAAGTTGTTTCAGTAAGTAAGTTCCCTCACTCTATGCAGTGAAAAACTGTAACACCTGTAATTTAACAGTGAAATACTGTTACTGTTAATAGTTTTTGCAAGTGAAAAAGAACAAGTCACCTTATAATTTACAGTGAAGAACCATCTTGACATTTTCAGAATACTAATTTTTCATTGAAATAACTATGATTTTTCTTTCTACGTTTTTTCCTCATCATAAAACCCTCAAAGTTTTACGTTACAGCTGCTGTTTTGTACGTGAATTTAATGCTTTACTTATTTATTTATTTTTTACCCGTGTTATATTTACAACAAAGTGGTGTCATACAAAAAGCTGACTGCATTACATTTCAGTCTCATGCTAGAGTTGTTGCTATGTTCGGAGAAAATGAAAACACTGAAGTGTTTGTGTTCCATAACATCTCAGGATCTTCCATCTGGAACGGAGTGAAAAACGCTGATGTTTCAGGTGTAGTTCACTCATTAGGGATGGTGGGCTGGCAGATATAGGGGTTTGAATGGATGTTCTGCCAATTCACAACAAACAATGTTTAATAAAGCAGGAAAAACTTCTATCAGGCTTTGCCAATGTTTGTGTGTGTATAGACCCTGTCAGGAGACTAAGCTCAGTGTATTTTTGCAGTCGTTACTGTGAAAATGGAGCCTCCTGTGGTATACAGAGAGCCCCTGTGGAGAGAAACATTTATACTGTTGATTCTCACACACTGTGACGCATGTCCTACTGAGACACACATGCATATTTACCTAGCTATTTAAATGAGGATATATTGACTTATTTTGTTTTCAAAAAGTAAATTAAAATCATTATAAACCACCCCAAAAAATTCCAAATTAATACATCTATTCAGCAAGGATGCAGAAAATTGATCAAAGGGAAAATAAAGACTTTCATATTTACGGCCCTATGATTTCTGCGATGTGAAAAACGCGGACAGAGTCACGGAATCTGGTCATAAAAATGTAATAAACCAAATGTTAACCAACTTACATCAAAACGCGATATGGACTAGTGTCTGTGACTATTAGGCTGCAAAATACTATTTAAATATAAATCCTGTGTGTTCTGTGTGGCTCTGTGTGAATGTCGGAGACGTTTTGTTCACAACAAACATACTAAAGCATGCGTGACGCTCGCTGCGTTTTCAGCCTCTGCCGCCTCAATATACAAGTACACGAACACATAAACAATCTCTAGAACTACTCTGAGAGTCACCTTGTGAGCATTTTACCATTTCTGTTGAGAAAAACGATTGTCATATCATATGCAAACAGAAACTTAAAGGTCATCACAGCAACCTGTCAAAATAAAAGGTTGGTTTGATTTAAAAACAGTGACAGAAATAAATTTCTTAGTAATGTAATGACCTAATGATACCTAATAATAAAATTATTAAAACAATTTTTGAGAACTATTTACCAGAAATTATTTACCAGAAAATTGTCTGTTTACCAGATAATCTAATTAATTAGACATGCTTTTTGATTAATATATATATATATATATATATATATATATATATATATATATATATATATTAATTTAGCCNAGAAAATTGTCTGTTTACCAGATAATCTAATTAATTAGACATGCTTTTTGATTAATATATATATATATATATATATATATATATATATATATATATATTAATTTAGCCATTAAAGGAGAAGTCCACTTTCAGAACAACGATTCACATATAATGTACTCACCCCCTTGTCATCCAAGATGTTCATGTCTTTCTTTCTTCAGTCGTAAAGTCGAAAACATTTCAGCATTTTTCTCCATATAATGGACTGATATGGTGCCCCGAGTTTGAACTTCCAAAATGCAGTTTAAATGCGACTTGTAAACGATTCCAGGCGAGGAAGAAGGGTCTTATCTAGCAAAACGATCGGTTATTTTCATAAAAATAATATAATTTTAAACATTTTTTAATGTCAAACGCTCTTCTTGTCTTGCTCTTCCAGATTTGTTTTTGTTCCGGTTCGTGACAGTTAGGGTATGTCGAAAAATTCCCATCTCATGTTCTCCCTCAACTTCAAAATCGTCTTATATCGCTGTTTTGCCTTTTTTGTTAAGGGTGTTTGATCTTCTTTGCAAGTTCACTTTGCAAAGACTGGGTCGGTACTTCTGCAGCGATGTAGGATGATTTTGAAATTACTTTAGAAGTTGAGGGAAAAAATATGATCTGAGTTTTTCGGCATACACTAACTGTCTTGAGCCAGAATACACAGAGCAAGGCAAGACGAGCGTTTCAGATTAAAAAGTATTTAAATTTTATTTTTTAATGAAAATAACCAATCGTTTCGCTAGATAAGACCCTTCTTTCTCAGCTGGGATGATTTACAACTGCATTTGGGATCGTTTGAATCCGCATTTAAACTGCATTTTGGAAGTTCAAATTCGGGACACCATTTCAGTCCATTATATGGAGAAAAATCCTAAAATGTTTTCCTCAAAAAACACAATTTCTTTACGACTGAAGACAGAAAGACATGAACATCGTGGATGACAAGGGGGTGAGTACATTATCTGTAAATTGTTGTTCTGGAAGTGGACTTCTCCTTTAAAACAGCGTCTAGAAAACAAAAATAAAAATAATAATAAAAAAACATAATTTTGAGAAAAAATGAAACATATTTTATAGGGCCCTACATATTGTTACAAAAGATATCTATTTCAAATAAATGTTGACAAATAAATGCTGTCCTTTTGAACTTTCTATTACTTAAAGAGTCCTGAAAAAATATATATCATAATTTCCACAAAAATATTAAGCAGCACACCTTTTTCAACATTGATGTTAATAATAAGAAATGATTTGCGAGTGTAAAAAATCTGTATATTAAGACACTTAAGACTAAAGAATTGATTGCTGAAAAATCAACTTTGCATCACAGGAATAAATTACATTTTAAAATATATTCAAATAGAAAACAGTTATTTTAAATCATTGTTTAAATCATATTTAACAATATTAATGTTTTACTACATTTTGGATCAACTACATGAAGCCTTGGTAAGCACAAGCATTTTTTTCTTTTTTAAAAAAAATCTCAAAAACATTACAAATCTAACTGACTCCATGTATTTTGTTCTATTTTGATGGTTAGAGTTTTTTGGTAAGGAGAATTAAATAGGTAATTATGAACATTTAACAATAACAGAGTGCAGTAAACCAAAGTGTAAACCACTTTTTGTCACACCTCAAAGCTTATAATACACATTCATGCTAAATAATGACAAATAAATTAAATATATTAGTACACGGCTCTCTGGAATACATTTATATTTTATGTAAAAGATAACGTGGCCCTTCAGCGAGAACAACCGCCTGGATATACATTAAATATAAGCGTACATTTATTATTTAAAATACAGATATAATAAAAGTATTATATAAAACAGTTAGGATCAATATTTTTATCCGAGTATCTATACAGCAGCAGTTTCGGGAGTATTAATACTTAAATAGCTTGTACCGTTGAGTTCACAGCATATGATACAAGAACTCATATTCAATTAATTCCATAAAAGACCAAAAACCAGGAATCAAATGTGAAACTCAGGGCATGACCCACTTAAAAGGTCTTCCTCAGCTCTAAAAAGCCCCGGCAAAGCTTCTCTCGTGTGTAATGGATGAAAAGTCTTTCCCGAACGCTGAGGTGAGAGGAATACAGAAGAAGAGAGAGGCTCTTTAAAAGAGCTTCCCTGGCAGTCAGGGCCGATTAGTCTCTGTACATACACCCGCACTCTTTATCTCTCTCGCTCGCCCTCATCTTCCTCACTCTCCCTTTTCCCCCTCTCTTGCGGTTGCTTTTTTGTCCTTCTGCTCGCTTTGTTTCCCCTGACAGTGGACCTTGGAGTCAGCTCTCCACGTCTGCTATGTGGGAGCAACGAGGAAGACTGAGAGAGAGTGCGGGAAAGAGAACAAACGCCCTTGAGACTGACAAGTATGCATGTGTGTGAAACCAAAGCATTTCCAACATTCATGTGCTTCAAACGCGTAAATACCTTGATCAGCAACTGTTTTGTCCCCAACACTGTCGCCCTGGATCAAAATGTACCGTGCCAATCAAAATCCAGTCTAATTATGATACTAAAGCACACAGTTCTCATGGGCGGGCTGGCAGAAGTGGGCCACTTCCCACAAGGTTGATGGTTTGATCCCTTGTACAATCCTACGCTACCTACAGTACCAAATGTTGTGAATTTTAGCAATGCGTCATAGCATTACATGTGCTGTGGTTACAGTTAATGGAGCTATTTCATAAATAAATATTTAAATAACTATAGTGACAAGAAAGAATCTTGCTAGATCAACTGCCAGCTGAAAGAACAGCATCTCCAAAAATAAATAAATAAGTCTATTTAGTCTGGTTATTATATTCATAAATTATATTAAATATTAACTAATTAAACTTTTTCTAACATAAAAGCTTGCGTAAATAATTAAATAAATCAATTCTGGTTAGTCTTTTATTTATAACATTAAATATTTACCATTTAAATATTTAAGTAACACAACTTGGTAATAAGTAAGCAAGTGAAAAAACAAAACAAAACATAAATCTATCTGGCCTGGTTATTCCTTTGTTTGTTACAGTTATATATTACCTATTTACCACTTAAATATTTTTGTAACAATTTAGTGTTAAGTAATTAAATAAATAAATAAAAATACATAAATCTATTTGTTCCCGTTAGTCTTTTATTTATAATAAATATATAAATTCATTCATTCAATCATTAGGTTTGGTTAGTCTTTTTTTAATTCTATTTATATAAGTACATATTAAATATTTACCATTTAAAGGTTTTAGTAACATTTTAGGAAGGGAGCGAGTAAATAAATAAATAAATAAATAAATTTGGCCTGGTTATTCTTTTATTTGTTTTTTGTTTTTTTGTATTTTATTTGTTATTTTTTAGCTGTATATTTACCACTTACCACAATATTTTTTGTAATAACTTGGTGTTAAGTAATCAAATAAATAAATAAAAATACATAAATCTATTTAGTCTGGTTGGTTAAAATAAATAAATAAATAAATAAATATTTTATTACTTATATTTATATATAACATTAAATATTTACCATTTAAATATTTTAGTAACACAAATTTACAATTAAGTAAATAAATCTATTTGGTCTGGTTATTCTTTTATTTGTTATATTTTTATATTATATTACATATTTACCACTTAAATATTTTTGTACCAATTTAGTGTTAAGCAAGTAAATAAATAAATAAATAAATAAATAAATAAATAAATAAATCTATTCAGCCTGGTTATTCTTTTATTTGTTATATTTATATATTATATTACATATTTACCACTTAAATATTTCTGTAACAATTTGGCGTTAAGTAAGTAAGCAAGCAAGTAAATAAATAAACGATTTGCTATTATTTTATTTATTATATTTATATATTACATTAAATAAATATTAACATTTAAATATTTCAAAACAACTGAGTGTTAAGAAAAAAAGTAAATAAATAAATAAATAAATAAATAATCTATTTAGTCTGGTTATTATTATATTTAGATATTATATTAATTTTTATATATATATATATATATTTGGACCACATTTTGGTGTTAAATAAATAAATAAACAGTGAGCTAGAAATGACAGAACAGATGTTTAAGTGTGATTATGAGGTACAGTAATACATTTTCCTTTCTTTAATAAAATAGCATAAAAGAATAAAAGAGCACATGCAGTCTAGCTCTCATATTATTAATATAATTTCTCTGTTTTACCTTACATACATAAATGTGCTTACGTGTGCTTACGTGACCCTATTAGCTATGGCCTTGTAGGAATCACGACTACAAAAGCTAACGGTAAGCATCTCAGAAGAGTCTTGATATGACACCCAGCATGTGAGACCCTCTCATAAGATGTGAACTTGTAAAGGCTCTCACCAGAGTTTGACATGACTGGCTTTTTTTCTTCACCTCCTCCTCAAGGACTTCGCACTCCTTTCTCTTCCTGCTGATCTCAGTCTCCTGAGGGACAAAAGAAAATAAATACTGTTAGATGGATTCAATTTGCTGTTAGAGTAGATGTGGCCTAATGCAACCGCCTCTCTTCAGGGAGGCTGTATGCGGCACAACGCACAATCTGTGTTATGTATGCATGTGTACGTGAGCTCGTGCCTGTGTAGGAAATAGTAGCACATTTTCAGAGCCAGTGGGCACCCGTATACATCATCTACCTATAAATAGCAATGTTCTCTATAGCAATCTTGCAATGCCACCAGCGAGATGCACAAGTCTAAAAGTCACTATAAATACAAATCCACTACAAGAAAAACAAACGCACACACAGTTCTAATGGACATACAGTACTTATATAGAGTCACGAAATATGCACACATTCACTGCAAAAATCATGCTTTTATCTGTATATAACCTTTAGATGAAAACAAAAAAAAGAAACAATGGGAAAAAACACTGACAATAAGTCAAACAGCCAAAAGAAGCACATTATCTCCTATGACCCAAAACCAGACTAAACTGTTTACATGAGTAAGAATAAGTGGGTGAGTGAATGAATGAACAAGTGGGTGAGTAAGTGAATGAATGAATAAGTGTTAGAGTGAGTGAGTGAGTGAGTGAGTGAATGAATGCATGGATAAATGAGTGAGTGAGTGAGTGAATGAATGAATAACCAAGTAAGTGGGTGAATGAATGAATAAGAGAGAGAGAGAGTGAATGAATGAATTAATAAATGAGTGAGTGAGTGACTGACTGAGTGAGTGAATAACTGAATAACTAAGTGAGCGAGTGAGTGAATGAATGAGTGAGTGGGTGAATAAATTAATGAATAAATAAAAGAGTGAATGAATAAATGAATAAATGAGTGAGTGAATGAATGAGTGAGTGAATAACTGCGTGAGTGGGTGAATAAATTAATGAATAAATAAGAGAGTGAGTGAGAGAATGAATGAATAAATGAGTGAGTGAGTGAATGAATGAATGGATAAATAAGTGAGTGAGTGAGTGAGTGAGTGAATGAATAGCCAAGTAAGTGGGTGAATGAATGAATAAGAGAGTGAGAGAGTGAATGAATGAATTAATAAATGAATAAGTGAGTGGGTGAATAAATTAATGAACAAATGAGAGACAGTGAATAAATGAGTGAGTGAGTGAGTGAGTGAATGACTGAATAAATAAGTGAGTGAGTGAGTGAATAACTGACTGAGTGAGTGAATGACTGAATAAATAAAAGAGTGAGTGAGTGAATGAATGAATGAATGAATGAATGAATAAATGAGTGAGTGAGTGAATGAAAGAGTGAGTGAATAACTGCATGAGTGGGCGAATAAATTAATGAATAAATAAGAGAGTGAGTGAATGAATGAATAAATGAGTGAGTGAGTGAGTGAGTGAGTGAATAACTGAGTGGGTGAATAAATGGATGAATATATAAGAGAGTGAGTTAATGAATGAGTGAGTGAATATCTGAGTGAGTGGATGAATAAGAGAGTGAATGAATGAATAAATCAGTAAGTGAATAAATGAATAAGTGAGTGAGTGAATAACTGAGTGAGTGAGTGAATGAATAAAATAGTGAGTGAATGAAAAAATGAATAAGAGACTGAGTGAGTGAATGAATAAATGAGTGAGTGAACGAATAAATCAATAAGTAAAGTGAGTGAATGAATGAACAAGTTAGTGAATAAAAGAATAAATAAATAAACGAATGAATAAAAGAATAAATAAGAGAGAGTGAGTGAGTGAATGAATGAATAAAGGAATAAGTGAGTGAGTGGATGAATTAATAAGCAAGTAAGTGAACAAATGAGTTAGTAACTAAATGAATAAGTGAGTGAGTAAATGAATAAGTAAATAAGTGAGTGAATGAATGAGTTATTAAAAAGAATAAATAAATGAGTGAGCCAGTGAGTGAATGAATAAATAAATAGACAAATAAGTGAGTGAGTGAGTGAGTGGATGAATGAATAAATGAGTGAATGAATGAATGAACAAGTGTGTGAGTGAGTGAATAAATGAATGAATAAATAAGTGAGTGCATGAGTGAATAAATGAATAAATGAGTGAGTGAGTGAATAAATTTATACATTATATTAAATTTGACCATTTAAATAATTTTGTAACATTCGGTGATAAATAAATCATATAATTTGGTCTGGTTATTCTTTATGTATTATTTTGTATTAGCATTTAAATCATTTTAAATTATTTGGTGTTAAATAAATATGATTTGGTCTAGTTACCATTTTATAGATTAAAAGAATATATTAAATATTCAGCATTCCAGTATTGTGTAACTCAATTCGTTGGTGTTACATCCATACAAAAACACATATGATTTGGTCTCAATACTCTTCCATCATATATTTAGTCTATATATTAAATATTTACCATTTAATTATGTTTAGTAACAATCTCGTATAAATAGTACACTACAGAATCAAAAATAGGGCTGTGACGGTCACAATGACAACCGCGCCACCGCGGTGGTCGGTTGCCACCGGCAGTACTGCACGTGATGTCACACAATCTATAACAAGCATAAAATACAGTGTTTCTACAACAATTATTCTGCCGTGGCTACGTTTAGTGTCCCCGTAATAATTTAAAGCTTTCTATAGATATATTAATCTGTTAGGCAAGTATTCGCTGACTTATGATTCATTTTTGTGCAGCGCTCCTGTTCAACACCGAGACATCAGAAAGCGCATCTTGTTTTCTTTATTTTTACAAAAGCAAAACATTTTGTTAATATTGTGAGTGCACGCAAATAATATTACACTCTTTACAGTTCCGGATGATATATTACGCTTACCTTTATGACCAAAGATTACAGCGTATTTAAATTTCTTTTTGCAAGTGATTGCGCTGGCCTGCAAAGCGCATTTAGCTTTCCCTCTCCAACAAACGATTGTATGCGCATAATAGTGTGCATTTATCTAAGTTAAACGTTTAAAATAACATTATGATATGCCTGAAGATTTTATTTTAGGTAAGTCGTGATGATTTGAGAAGGCAAAATTGATCAAACATAGGCTGTGATCAACTCACTGCCTGCCTCTGACCGCTTGGTCGTTACGTTACAATCTTAATTTCGTTAGGGCAAAAATCTTAATTTAACAAACAAAAATGTTCCAAACACATTTCTAAATTAACTTTATTAAGAAACGAAAAGAAATATAACCATGTTCCTATTAAAAACAAAACTGAGCTATTTTAATGGATGCAACTGTGTAATGGGAAAGAGAGAGAAAAGACTTTTGATGAGCCGTCGGACAAGGTTGTTACGAGTTTATGCAACAATGTTTGTTTAATATTTACCATTCTTATTTTGGCTACTTTGTTTATTTAAATGTATAATATTTCTTTGATATTTACTTTTGTGTTTTGTAGGCTGAAATTAAACACTTAAGTTTGCTATGTTTCAGAATTATATATAAACACCGCGCGTAGCTGGTCCATTACCACCGCGGTGGAAAAAATCTGCCACCGTCACAGCCCTAATCAAAAATGACACTACTTCACCTTTAAATAGTAGGTTTAAGTGTGATGATTAAGTACGGTAAAAAAAACAGCATTTCTCTCTAACTTCACTGCACTTGCCAATGAAGTGACCTGTGTTGTGTTGGCATGTCAGCAGTGTTGTTCAGACCAGCGGTGGTGTTCAGTGTCACATTATGTACAAAAGACTGATGAGTTTCCACTGCCAATGTAATTCCCTAATTAACCCCCACTGTGATGCACACATACACAAACACACATTTTGGGATCAAAGTATAGGTAAATTTCCAGTATTTTGTCTCACAGCACTGTACCTGCCAATGGCTAAATGACTTTATTGGTCTGTAGGGAAGCAGGTGTGTTGTGGGCCAGGCCGTATGTGGGACTTTGTAGGTATATACGTGTGTGGGCTACAGATGGTCATCTCATCCTCATAATGGGTATATCAGTCTCAAGAGAGGCTGACATAAGCTGTGTGTGAGTGAGTGTGTGTGTGAACGCAGGTATTAGTGAACGGCAACATCCATCCTGCTGAGTGACACCTGGGATGGGGAGATAGAAGACCCAATTTTAATAATAAACGAACATCCATGAGGATAAATGGATGGATGGATGGATGCATGGATTAATAGATGGAAAAACCTGTGTTACAGAAATATTCAACCCTTTAACGGTTCACCACACACATGTAGATTCAAAAAAATGGGTGACACGAAGCAGAAGAAATTACTGAATAAAGTCGTTATTTTTGCTGAACCACTGATGTCACATGGATTATTTTAACAATGTCCTTACTACCTTTCTGGGCCTTGAATGTGTCAGTTGCATTGCTGACTATGCAGTGTCAGAAAGCTCTCGGATTTCATCAAAAATCTTAATTTGTGTTCCGAAGATGAACGAAGGTCTTACAGGTTTGGAACAACATGAGGGCGAGTAATT
This sequence comes from Labeo calbasu, assembly GCA_019740295.1. NCBI lineage: Eukaryota > Metazoa > Chordata > Actinopteri > Cypriniformes > Cyprinidae > Labeo > Labeo calbasu. The sequence goes on along the minus strand of JAHKKF010517513.1, from coordinate 104 downwards.
ACAGGAGAACTCCAATTCCAGAACAACAATTTAGAAATAATTTACTCACCCCCTTGTCATCCAAGATGTTCATGTCTTTCTGTCTTCAGTCGTAAAGAAATTAT
>JAHKKF010517511.1:1202-29549 GCA_019740295.1 Labeo calbasu | reverse complement strand
CAGACCTTTGGGGCTGTGAGTCAAACAGACCCACTGAGTTTCGTTCCAATTCGGCCTCCGTTAACCTTGTCTAATAAGTGCTCAAACTTCACTGGCCATGTTTTTTTTGAGATGCAAAAATGTCCTTATAGACACTTGTGGCACTTTGGACCAAGACTGTGCACAGCGATTTTCACATTGATAGAACAAAAGGTTGTGTAAGCATAGCTATTTTAACTTATAGCACCACCAAGTGTCCAAGCCCTGTGATTTTTGTCCTGTGACCTCAGATTCAGCTCTTACATACACCTTGTGAGTTTGGCGAAGATAAAGTGGCCCTGCCCCTTTCGAACATTTTGGTGTACCCTTGCAACAGTAGGTCGAAAGTTCGACTTTTTTATTCACTCTTCAGAGAATCCAGAGGCTCAAGATGGAATCTGAGGCATGCGTTTTGTACGAGGCCAAGGATTCCAACAACATAAGACACTTGAGCCTGTGACTGACGTTTAGGAGTTATGAGCAATTTCATACTTTTGATCGCTGTAGCGCGCCTCGGTGACGTTGTCGGCGATTTGAGTACTACCATCCCTCCAAGTTTCAAGTCTCTACGACTTAGAGTTTGCTCTGCATGATCAGTTTAACGCTGATCCTTGGCCATTCTAATAATTACAATAGGGTTTCAGCGCTACATGCTTAAACCCCTAATAAACACATACATAAAAGTCTAAAAACAATAGCAAGAAAAAAAACATGTTTTCACAAGCTAACTTTCACATATGCAATTTAAATGACATTAAAATTTCCCTATGCAATGCCCATTTTGTGGACGCCCATCCAAATGAGTAATCTTGCCATGGCCTATGTGTTTAGGCCTCAATATATATTACATATTATGTCATCTGCATGAGATATTACCTCAGCTCCTGTCTGACCTCTTCGGGTGAGTTAGCTGCAACTATAAACACGTCGTTCATCTCCTCCCTCAGCAGGTTACATGAGTAGCCAATGTTCTCAGCGGTCTCTGTTAGATAAAGACAGACAGTACAAGAAACCGGAAAGTTTTTAGAGGGCCATTTGGTAATGTATCGTTAAATGAACTTAATTAACAAACTTGCCAACCATGAACACACAAGAGCCCACACACACACACGTACACAAATGGTGGGTAATCAGTACATTACATAATGATTATAAATGACACATGCATTGACCTCAATATGTTACATAATTGAATCACTGCACTTTCATAATGTGAGACACAGAAGTTTGAGTTTAAATACAAAAATAGTCTTTGGGAACAGACTGTGTTGCTTAATGACTTTATTTCTCCCTCGTGAGATGCGAAGCACAGAAAATGAGTTAGAAATTACTTAGAAAATAAGCAATGCAAATACATCAGGTTTAGTTTAGAGTGATCAGATACACCAACATTTCAAATAACACTGGAGGAAAAGGGTCACAAATAGCAGAAAGAAATGGCTGAATTTTAGAATTAAATAATTAAGCACCTTGTTTGTCACCAGTGAGCACCCAGATTTTGATTTCCGCTTTGGCCAGCTGTTCAATGGTCTGAGCAACTCCATCCTGAAGTTTATCCTCTATGGCTGTGGCTCCAATTAACTACACAGAAAGGACAGAACAAAAACACTTTAGCATCATATTCTAAAAAAAATCGCTAACATTTAGAGTACATTACAGTAAACAGAACAGCCAACATAAAGTCTATAACCTCTAATTGCGCTTTTCTTTTCCATGAGTGTGTGTTTTTTATTCATACCATCATGTCTTTCTCTATCTCCTCGTATAGTTTCTCCAGTTTCTCCTCCCGGTCCTCCAGCGCCACACTGGACTCATGATGGCGCTGTTTCCACTCTGCAAAATATTCCTCATCCAAATCCTTATAAGCTAGAACAAGAGTTCTCAACCCCTCACCAGCAAACTCCTACAGAGACAGAGACAAAGGCTGTGAGAGAGTGCACAATCAAATACATAGTTAATGGCCATGATTTAAAGAATATGTAACGTTGTGAAGGACAGGCATTTCTATCATGAGGAAATCTGGATTCTATGGAGATCAACTGCTTATAATGTTCTATTTGAATTAGTTTTAAAATTAGTTTACCACCTATGTAGACAGAACAGTTTACAAGGAATTGGAACAGAGCTAAACTACAAGTCAAAAGTTTTTTAATGTTTTTTAAAGAAGCCTCTTCTGCTCACTAAGCCTGCATTTACTTGATCCAAAATACAGCAAAAGCAGTAATATTGTGAAATATGTTTGCTATTTCAAATAAATGCTTTCTATTTGAATATATTTTAAAATGTAATTTATTCCTGTGATCAAAGCTAATTTGTCAGCATTATTACTCCAGTCTTCATTGTCACATGATCATTCAGAAATCATTCTAATATTATAATTATAATCAGGGGGAATAATAGAAATGAATACTTTTATTTAGCAAGGATGCTTTAAATTGATCAAAAGTAATGATAAAGACATTTATAATATTACAAAAGATTTCTGTTTCAGATAAATGCTGTTCATCTGAACTATCTATTAATCAAAGAAACCTAAAACATTCTACTCAGCTATTTTCAACATCAATAATAATAATAATTATTATTATAATAATAAATATTTTTGAGCAACAAATCAGAATTCTAGAATGATTTCTGAAGGATCATGTGACTGGAGTAATTACGCTAAAAATGCAGCATTGAAATCAAAGGAATAAATTACATTTTTAAATATTTTCAATAGTTATTTTAAATAGTTAAAAATATTTCAACATTTTCCTTTTGCTGTATTTTGGATAAAATAAACGCAGGTTTGGTGAGCAGAAGAGACTTCTTTAAAAAAAAAAAAAGCACAAAAACTTTTGACTGGTAGTGTACACTGTCTAAAGTGTGTGAGATAGCATGTGAAACTGAGAAAGATAAACAAATATTCTCTTTGTAGTCTCACTAGAGCCCTCTGGTGTTGACTCACATTGAGGTGCTCTGTGGTGACCTTCATCAGTTTGCTGCAGGAGGGATGTAGTCTCTCATATACGATGGTGTCTGCTCCTTTACAGTACAGAGAGAGTTTGCCTTCTGGATTACGAACTGAAAAAAAAACAAAAAACACACATTTAACACACACAAATATACACTATGTGAGAAGAGCAATGGAGCAAAATGTTGCTGAGTATTTAATCACCATCAGGCCATCCATAATATAGATGAGTTTGTTTCTTCATCTAAAAAGATTTGAAAATATAGCTTTACAGTGCTTGTTCACCAGTGGATCCTCTGCAGTGAATAGGTGCTGTCAGAATGAGAGTCCAAACAACTGATAAAAATTTAACTTCAATCCACAAGTAATTCATGTGACTCCAATGCCATGTGACATGAAAAGACTGTAATAAAACAAACCTTTCATTATAACTTCAAACCATGACTTCTGGTCAAATAATCAGTCCATAATCTATAATAATTCCTCTAGTGATGTCAGTCCCCTGTTGTCCTCTCACATCAAAAGCCTCTGATATATTTGTTTAGAATTGTTTTTACTTGCAAACAGTATTTGATCGGCACGTATTTCTCTCCAGATTCAGACAATATGACTTTTTCCCTGAAAAAAGCAATATTATTGGATGGAGCACTCTCTTATTTTGGCCAGAAGCAATGAATTGAAGTTAAAAACATCTTAATGATGAATTTGTTTATAACAAACACACAGCTATTTACTTTATAAGACAACAATTGATGTACAGGAGTTGTGTCGGATTATTGTGATGTTTTTATCAGCAAATGATATAATGCTAATATTCTCAAAATCTGTTCTGACGAGAAAACAAACTGATTTACATCTTGTATGGCCTGAGTACATTTTCAGCAAATTCTCATTTTAGGCTGAGCTATTTGTTCAATCACTAGTGAGCATACCAATTACAGACATCCTTTTTCGCACATTGTTAAAGTCCAAAATGGCTAGCAGCTCATAGCTCTTCTGAATCCCCATCTCCTCTATTGTCACTGTCTCAGGACTGCGTGAGCGGAACACAAAGCCGAAATTACGTGCGGCCGTGACCAGAGCGCCCTCATCAGGAGACTGGGCCTGGTATACCAGATCACCTACAGAGTAAATGTATATGGAAAAACTCATGATTTAATGTACACATGCAGTAAAAAGAAAATGCATGTTATACACAATCACTTACCCTCCTTTTTTTCCTCTGCCATGACAGTGTGACAGAGAGCCAGCAATCTGAAGAAAGCATGAACATCTGGAAGCTCCAGCTTTATAGCCTCTACCAGAGTATGATCATAAAAGAGGAATTTTGGGTCCGCAAGCCGGTTAAAGGAGAAATCCACTGGTGTCATGTCCTATTGCCAAACTCAAACTCATTAACCCAGCAGACTCATTAAAATCCCTTGTGATTGTTTGAGACTTTGTTTCTCACCTCTGTGATCTCCAGCCTCTGTCCACTGTAGTTGTCAATAACATCTCCTGTAGGGCAGAGAAAACACACTTTTAAGTTCAAACAGTATCTGGCTGTTTGATCGCAGCAGGGGAGTATTATGTCTTGGGATGAATGTATTGGCAATCTTTTGAAATAATATCGGCCTATAAATAGAACAACTGATGCATGTGGGATTGTTCCTGACCGTAAGATTTCCCATTAATGGAGCATTTGTTGAAGGTCATGATGTTCTGGGTGAGCGTGCCAGTTTTGTCTGAGAAGATGTATTTGATCTGACCGAGCTCTTCGTTGAGCGTTGTCGTTCGCGCCTCAGCTGGCGTGCCAGTTCGTGCGTGATACATGTTCCTGTCCCAGTTGATGTAGTAACTGTTGCCTAACCGAATCACTTCCATACTGCAATATAAACACAAAGAATGAAAATGGCATTCCTTTTTTTAATTAGTGCAAAAGTTTTTGCATCATCAGGATGGCAATTTGAGTCAAAGGTTTAAATGAAAAATTACAGCAGTTTTACAGCCAAAAGGGCAACAGATATCTAGAAATAGTGGAGAATGTTTCTGCATCTTACATCATTTCTTCATTTTCATTTAAATTTTATGGAAAACAAACAAGTATGCAGGACATGTACACACTCTACCTGACATATAGTGAAATGGGCACCACAGTGTTGAGGATTATAATGTAGGACCAAAAAGTGAGGAACGCTGAAAATGCAATGTTCTCTTTTCGTGGAAGAAAGGCATTGAACTTTGACCCTGCATGGTTTTCCCAAATCCCATTCCCCACAGCCAGAATAATACACATCAGAGCCAGAAGCCCAAAAATCTACAAACAAAACACAACAGGTCAAACTTTAGTTGGTAACTTATACTGACCAACCTTCTCCTTGCACACTAACCAACTACATTCAATATTATATTGTTATTTTATTATTTATTCACTCAGTCCTTTTTCTGTCAACATTTATTGTTTATACACACTGCTATTAAAAAGAAAATGTCTTCTTATTGTTGAAAACAGTTGTATTGCTTAATATTTGTAAGAAAGCTGTGATGTAATTGTTGAGATTAAAACATTTACTCCCGTTTGATTAATTAATTGCTTTCTTGCTGAACATATTATTAGTATATCACACACACACATACAGTTGAAGTCAAAAGTTTTACTTACACCACGCAGAATTTGCAAAATGTTAATTATTTTACTAAAATAAGAGGGATCATACAAAATGCATGTTACTTTTTTAATTAGTACTGACCTGAAGCAAATTTCACACACACACACACACACACACACACACACACACACACAAACATCTGCATAAAGTGCACAAGAAAAAAAAAAACAGTAGTTGATTTTTTAAAAATGACCCCGTTCAAAAGTTTACATACACTTGATTCTTAATACTGTGGTGTTACCTGCATTATCCACAGCTGTTTTTTTTGTTTGTTTGTCCTGAACAGTTGAACTGCCCACTGTTCTTCAGAAAAATCCACCAGGTCCCACAAATTCTTTGGTTTTTCAGCATTTTTGTTTATTTGAACCCTTTCCAACAATGACTGTATGACTCTGAGATACTTCATTTTACAATGAGGACAACTGTGGGACTCATATGCAACTATTACAGAAGGTTCAAACACTCACTGATACTTCAGAAGGAAAAAATTATGCATTAAGGAGGTCAAAACTTTTTGAATTGAAAGATCAGGGTAAATTTAACTTATTTTGTCTTCTGGGAAACATGTACTGTAAGTAACTTCTATAGCTTCTGAGGGCAAAATAAGAAAAATGTACACATTTTCATTCTGTTAAAAAAGTTTACACCCCTGGCTCTTAATGCATCGTGTTTCCTTCTATAGCATCAGTGAGTGTTTGAACCTTCTGTAATAGTTGCATATGAGTTCCTTAGTTGTCCTCACTGTAACAAAGATGGATCTCAAAATCATACAGCCATTGTTGGAAAGGGTTTAAATACACAAAAATGCTGCAAAACCAAAGACTTTCTGGGACCTGAAGGATTTTTCTGAAAAACAGCAGGCAGTTTACCTTAAGATTTTGCAAGGTGTATGTAAACTTTTGACTTCAACTGTATATAAACAAAAGCAAATCTTCAAGTGAAGGAGCTGTACATTAAACGTTTAACTTACAAAGAGCACCAGTACATTCATGAGTCGATCGATACTTGTCCTCTTAAAGGTGCTTTTCCCACAGTTCTGCATCAATTTAGTCTCTGGGCCTGAAGACATACCATATATATGAACCACAACACTTTTTCTTCAGGATAACCAACCACTGTAATGATTTCAATCATAAATCCAGTATGTTATTTATTTAAGAGTCAGTTTTTGTCTAGTCTGTTTAGTCTACAGACTAGGAAACCATTTTACACCCTCAAAAGCATACACCAGACACATTCTCTGTAGTAATAAAGAGGGATTGAACTGGGATGCCAGACAGCTGTCTGAGCTTATTACCTGCAAACAGCACCAGGCCAAAACACCAGTCAGTGTTTCTGAGCGTGCAGCCCCTGAGTAGGACTCGCTCGTTGTCCAGCGAGTATTTCTGCGTGCCGAACGTCAACATGCCAGTAAAGCGATCCAGACGGTTGTTAGGAGGCTCACAGCACACCTCCCCTGAATAAAGCACAGATAAGACCAGAGGATAGTGTTATTGCATAAACGTTGAGAAGAGTGAGAAGATTCAGGAGTTTTCAGTTAATTTAGGGTAACTATTTTCTTTAATATCTTCTGAGCACACAATGAGGCTATTGTTCTGTTTTGAAACTCTGGAGAAGACGTGAGATGGGGTTTTGCTCAGGAGAAAACTCTGAGAAGCGGGAGAATTAATAAAAAGTCTCAGTTTGTTTTCAATTTCATCTTGTGTAGCAAAAAAGGTGAGATTTCTATCAGCAAAAACAAACAAAAACGGAAGTCAAAAAAAAGAAAAATGATTTAGAAAGGGTGACAAATAGCTGACTCAAGTTCCTTCCTTAAAATAAAAAAGATCGTAAAGTAAAGCTACTTAAGACTTCTTATGAAATTAATATCTATATTGTGTAGGGATGCCGGAAGAATTATCAGAGTAGGTGGAGTCAGTAATTGCATACATGTCTTCACAGCTGTGACTGGTTAGATTTTGGACATGCCCCTCCCCCTTTAGCTCTCTGTGAAAGGGAGGATTTTGATCATGGAGGAACCCAAACAAATGGCAAAATCTTCAATGTGTGTTCATCATTATTTGTATAGGATATAATTACAACTTTATTCTTTAAATTAAAGCAACTTCACACAACCAGGTTAAGGTTGGTCTGTGCCTGCTCAAAATGTGATGCACCATGCAAAGCTGCATACTAAAAAATGCTAGACTAAACTATGCCTGCCTCAGCTTCTAGTATCAAAATATATAGCTGTAATTGCTGTGTAATGCATTTATGCATCTCCGAGCAACATTAAACAGTTTGTGCTTTCTTTTTTTCCCCCCATACTTTATCTAGTAGCTACCATCAACTGTTTGGTTACCAACATTCTTCCTTTGTGCTCAACAGAAACAACTTTGGAACAACTTAAGGGTAAGCAAATGATGACAAAATTTTCTTTTTTTGGTGAACTATTCCTTTAAGTAGAGCAAAGAATTCTGTTTCTCTCTCTCTCCTCACCATTGAATGCAGCCAAAGCCTCTAAATTGTCTCCCATGTCTCCTGTTACTGTCAGAGACTGTTTAACCTTCAGGTTGGTTTCTCTGTGTGACAAAAAGCGACAAAGAAAACATGAAATTGGGCAGAACACAGTTTCAGCTTCATAAAAACAACACCAATGCATTTAATACGCTGCACATACATAAAAACAAACATCTCTGTTTTTTTGTTTTTTGTACTCACCCATCCAGCTCCGCAGTTTCTATGTACACTAGGTTGAGAGGTTCGCTGCTGGACAACAGGAGCAAATCTGCCTGTGAGGAGGATACAGAGAAACAAGGTGATGTTAATTCAATATCAATTTACATCTGATCCTAAATCTTTAAGTAAAAATATAAAGTTTAAAGTTACATTACATGTAATATTAATTTAAATCTGTAAAATGCATTACTGTGACAAACTGGTTGTTCTCCAACTTTATGATGTCTCCCACTTGCACATTCATCCATTTCTCGCTTATCAGTCTATTATGAAAGAGAGACAAGAAAAATTGATGTTTACCACATAAACCACATAATCTTGATTACAAGAAGTTGCAACACTCAGGGTGTGTGGATCATATGTTTCTATTTAACCCAACATTCTCGCTGAGTTTGACACGCGTTAAATACGACAAGGGACCACCAGGAAATCATTTTCAAAACAGGCTGCATAATATAGAAATGTGAGGCATCATTCAAGCAGCCATTCATTGTGTGTGTAATCTAAATACACGACTACAGGTCAGATCAACAGGAAGAACCTTTTGATGCATCTACAGCTGCATCCTGTTGTGATTGATGTGTTTGTTTTGTAGTTAGTTAAAATTCAAAGCATTCCAGGTTAAACCAGAGACGGTATGAGGGGAACAACACACCGTAAATCCCACCTTTCAGTTAAATCAGTATTTTTTTCTCTAGAAAGTGCATGCACATTAGCTGAACAGAACAGGAAAAAATGCAACTGTTTTGAGCTGAAACCACTGATAGCACTGGTGATATCATAAATGTTACTGAAAAACCCATGTCATTATCATGTATACAGTTGAGGTCAGAATTTTCACATACAACTTGCAGAATCTGCAAATAATTATTTTACCAAAATAAGAGGGATCATCCAAAAAAAACTTTTTTACTACTGACCTGAATAAGATATTTCACATATAGTCCACAAGAGAAAATAATAGTTGAATTTGTAAAAATGACCTTTGTTCAAAAGTTTACATACACTAGATTCTTAATACTGTGTTGCTACCTAAATGATCCACAGCTGTTTTTTGTTTTGTTTTGTTTTTTTTAGTGATGGTTGTTTATGAGTCCCTTGTTTGTCCTGAACAGTTAAACTGTCCACCGTTCTTCAGGTCCAACAAATTCTTTGGTTTTACAGCATTTTTGTTTATTTGGACCTTTTCCAGCAATGACTGTATGATTTTGAGATCCATCATTTCACAATGAGGACAACTGAGGGACTCAGACAAAACTATTAAAAAAGGTTCAAACATTCACTGATGCTCCAGAAGGAAACACAAGGGGTGAAAACTTTTTGAATTTGAAGATCAGGGTAAATTTAACTTATATTGTCTTGTTGGAAACATGCAAGTATCTTATTGCATTTGGTGTCATTTGAAATTTTTGTATGAAAAAGGTGTATAGTTAACAAGACTGTGAGATGGTGACAAACAAAATTTGACAGCCACTCACTTTCCATTGATGAGCACATTCACTTTACGGTTATTCACCTTCCTGTCACTTCTGTGGCGATTCTGTCAGAGAAATAAAAAAGAAAAAAAAACTAAAGAAAAATCATGTAAGAAATTCAATGACAGCAAAAAGACAAAGATAACACAAGTCCTCATGAAATAAATGACTTCTTGAAGACAGAAGAGAATCATCCGTCTTCAAATGCCAAGACCTTCTGCATCCAGAAACCAGGTCATCCTAGTTTTTGGAGGGGAGAGAAAGAGCAGAGGAGGGGCGAGAAGTGTGATTCCCTAATTCCCATCCACTCCCCTCAGCAGGAACATAAGGACTATTGTATTCCAGCTGAGGGTGAGGTTGCTCCTGTTGACTGTATCAAATTTTCCAATCCACCGCTGACAAATTTTAGATCCGTAACCTTTCGTGTTACAATTTTCTGCTGCTCAGAGGAAAGTTTGCTTGATGTGGCCTGTGTGCCAAAGTAAAGGGCATTTAAATTAGACGTGGACTGAGTATTGTAGCAAAAGCTGCCAGTCTCATTAACTAAATGTCATTTATTTCCATAAGACTCACAATCAGAGCTTGGGAAAACCAGAGTTAGCTCAATTGAGTTCTGGCAGAAAGTCTGGAGGTCCTCTGGACCGCATGGTGACAGAAGAAATGAATGGGGGTCCCACAGTGTCACCTGATTTCAACAATACTTAGTCAAATTTTTTATCCCTTAAAACTGATCTTTGATCATCAAAATGACATATTAAAATGTTTGGGGTTTTTTTTATACTTTTTATTAAAATAATTTTCTCATGCCTTAAAACAGCTAGATTGTAACTCTACCCCCCTTGCCTCATTTACTATAAGTGGATCTATGAATATGCTAATTAGTCCGTCTCCACTCAGTCACACCAGCCAGAGCCTCCTGGTCCACTAAGTAAACTGTTGTAAACGCGATATAATGGCGAATGACTGATAAAACAATGTTTTTCCTAGCGGACAACTACAGTGGATACTGTAACATTCGTTAAAGTTACTTACTTGACGATGCTGTGCCCTAAAAATGCCTTGAGGCCTCGAATGCAGCCTAGTTTGTGAATCCAATTCGAGCCCGCGACCATATGCGTGTAAAGTGCGGACGCCAATGCGGGGGAGGTGCGTCCAACTCCGGCCTACTTTTTTTTTTACACTGTTGCTGCGGGTTATTATTCAAGTTAGCGGTTAGCGGCTAATTTAGCGGTTTTGCTCTATTTAATGCTTTGTATGCTCTATTAAATGCTCTATTTAATATTTAGTTTTGTGCTGATAATCCTATTGGTATATTTTGGATGCTAATGAAAGGAATATATCCAGTGACATCATTGGTTATTTAAATATGTGACGTATAAAAAAAGGGCTGTTTCAAACCATGTTTTTGGGACAGCATTTGGGAAACTACAGTTTTAAGGAAAAATACTAAGCAATGGTGTTGATTAACGGACTGGGACATTGTCTAAAAGCAGATTAAAAACACCTCATAGACAAATAGACAACATAAAAACATATGAATGACTTTAAGTCATTCAAACTCCTTACCAGGTGAAATGCAATAGTTATCAAGATGAAGATTTCTGACTAATAAGATGTCAAAGTGGGCAAGGCTTTCCAGTACTGCATGCCATAAAACAAGCAACAAAATGGTGCACTTGTGGCTGATTAAGACAAAAATTTGATTTACATGAAGACATTTTCTCTTTATCATGCGGTCTTAGCTGTTTCTAAACACAGCTGGGTAAACCAAAAGAATGTAAGGGATAGTCTATCCAAGTATGTAAATTCTGTCATCATTTCCTCACCCTCATGTTGTTCCAAACCTGCATGACTTTAGCTGCGTCACTTTGCAGAGGCTGCGTCATCTGGAGGCCGCATTTGTAGGCTGCATACGTCATCAAGAATGTCTTATTTAAGAAAAGTAACCATAATAAAATTGACGGTTATTCCTTGTGAGATGTAAAATACTGTAATTTCTTTTTTACTTTGCAATTTAATGGTTACTTTTCTGAAATGAGACTGGCCTGATGACGCATTTGCAGCCTTTGAATGCGATCTCCGGAGGATGCAGCAAATACGTCTTATGTGAAAGACAAAAGAAGATGATAGCTAAACAGTTTCTGCTGCCGTGAGTTTCAAAGTGTGGACAAACAACACTGTGAAAGTCAGTGGGAAAACATTTTTTCGGTTATCAACAATCTTTAAAATATCTTCTTTTGTGTTTAGCAGAGGAAAGAAAGTCATACAGGTTTGGAATGACAATAGGGTGAAAAAATTATGACAGAATTTTCATTTTTGGGTGAATTCTGCAGAAATTTGGCAAAAAACTAATTCTAATCTAATCGCAGTCAGATCTTGCTGTTTGCTCTCAGGAGGGAAAAAAAGAAAGAAATATGAACAAAGAAAGAATAGATCTTCAGTTTGTTGTATACAGTCACATGTGTGTACTTACAATATCATCAATGGCGTCTTTGGCTGCAGTCACCGATAATACTAAGACTAGTGGGACGACAGTGGTGAACCAGGGCAGAGAGGAAATAGCAGGAATAACCTACAAAACACAAAAATGTTAATGTGTTTTGATGATATTGATATTAAAGTAATGCCAACAACATACTAGTAGTGAGCCAAAGAGGTTGGGCTTGTAGCAAAATAAAGTAAACTGTGACATATTATACCCAAAATTCTTTATACGGTGGACTACCAGTAAAACTGATAAAAATTTGGGACCAAAAATTACTCATGAATGGAAAGAGCCTCCCATGAGTGTAACGAAAATGGCTGACTTCCCTCAAAGTCAACTCTAGTAAAATGCGAGCAAAAAAAGTTAAGGGTCATGAGATGGTCATTATTGTGCAAGTATTAGGCAATTTTGGATGTGTGGGGCGTAGGCTTCATACGAGAAGTCAGAGTTTTGTTATGATCACATTGTTTGAAATATGCATGACTAAACCAAAATATGTGACGCTGGACCACAAAACCAATCATAAGGTCAATCTTTTGAAATTAGCATGTATACTTCTTCTGAAAGCTGATTTGATAAGCTTTCCATTGATGTATGGTTTGTTAGGATAGGACAATATTTGGCAGAGATACAAATCTGGAATCTGAGGGTGCAAAAAAAAATCTAACTACTGAGAAAATCACCTTTAAAGTTGTCCAAATGAAGTTCTTAGCAATGCATATTACTAATCATAAATTAAGTTTTGATATATTTGCGGTAGGAACTTTACAAAAGCATCTTCATGGAACATGATCTTTACTTAATATCCTAATGATTTTTGGCACGAAAGAAAAATTGTGACCAATACAATGTATTTTAGTTATTGCTACAAATATACCTGTGCTACTTAAAACTGGTTTTGTCCTCCAGGGTCACACATATCATACTGAGGAAAAATCCTTAAAGAATCTCACTTCCTTTGAGTTAGACAGACCTTGTTTCCAAATACCTATTCATTAATTTACTTATTTTATAGATTGGCAAACTACTGAAGGAAAAAAATTAAACATCTCACTCTGGTAACCTGTTACCAGTGCTCCACTCAGTAAACTTGGATTGTACGCACCTGTAGGATGAGCAGGAAGAGGAAGTAGGCGTTGGCAATCCTCTGGAACTGCTCAAACAAGTTAAGAGGCAGAAAAGTGAAGGGATTGTATTTGGAGGTCTTGATGGAATTGGTCTTCAGGAAGAAAAGATAGACATGAAAGATGATTCAGTAGTGTTCAGATAGCAAGCTACATGTGAAGATGCATTTTGTCTGAAGATTACACATGCTTTACAGCATTTCCAAATTTAAGTGATAAGTGATGAAACAATGACAAATACGTGTTGGTGTTGGTGGGGTTTTTTAAAGTAACTGAAAATAACTGCAATCTGTTAGGAGGAAACTGTTTGGTGTATATAATGTCATGATGACACATTTTGTCACCTACATCATCAAACAAAACATAAATGTTATTTTGAATGGACCTTTATCTCACTTCCTATGTTACTCCGGTGTTACTGCAGTGTACCTGGCTGCTTTTATTCTAAACAGTGACACACTGCCTCAGTTTTCACGATTTCCTGACACAACACGGATGAGATGCATGGGATGAATTAAGGTCCTTCTAAAATATTACACGTTCGCGTGGTGTATGCATTTCGAAACTGAGGATGTTTAGGCCTACATCTCATGTCACCTGCTTAAATGTTCCTATTATTATATTTCTCTTCCAACTGTGCATTCTGAATAATAAATAAATTTAACCTGCTGCAGTCAATTTCGTCTTCTCATTTACAATGTTTTTCTCATCATATTTTATACCTGTTTACATTAAAATACATTTTAAATAAACACCCTTATAAAATTATGGATTTACTATGTAGTAACCATGTTATATTTTATTGTATTTTTTCCGCAGACTGATTTCCATTTGTACTGCCATAGTTTTACTACACATACCATGGTTAATTTTCGTAAGAGCGGTATTAAAATTGATGAATGAATACGCTGGCGTTGCCTTAAAGAAATAAATTAAGAATTTAAATTAATTAAAAATTTTGTCATAAACGTGAATTACATACTGTGAAATGACTGTGAATGAAAAATGACAGAATAAAGACTAAAATTTAATACGAATGAATAAATATGTTGATCTTATTCATCAGGTCTCACACACACTGCAGCACTGACGCAGTGTGGTGAAATCACGCTGTATTACATACGTGTATGAGCCATGGTTTTTTTTTTAGATCATTTCTTCGCCTGTCTCTGAAAATTTTGAAATCATCCTGCAGATGCTCATTTTAACAGGCTTTTATTCAACTAGTGATTACAGCAGATTGAGCGCTTCCGGTGTTCAATTCCGGTGCGATAAAGGTCCATTAGTGATTTTCAGTCAAGTTTTGATTTTAAACTTACAGCATATTTGAAGGATGAGTTATATTCTCTGTCATTTGCTCTGATTTTCCTCTCCACCTCTAAAAGAAAATATAGAGAGAAATTGTATTGTTTTTTGATAAATTATATAAAAAACCGCCAGCATGATTCACTTTTGAGTGATAAAAGATTTTGGGTTTGATAGTATTCGGATGTCAGAGCTGTATGTCGTACCTTTTTCTTTCTTCCGTGTACAGTCTAAGCCAAAGAATGACATGGCTTCCCTTTTTCCTTTTCAAGGACTAATCATAATTTCTCTGGAAAAAAAAACAAAAAAACATTTCCCTTTCAGGAAGAGTGTGTGAATTGCTTAATGATGATGGTGATTCAAAACGATATTTAAGCAGTTTCTGTTTGTATGAAAGCACCAATACATCCTGATTTTGAATTTTTGGATAAACGCAACTGTGGCATACCGTTTACGCAAACAAAAAGACATGAACATACCAATACACTACAGTTCAAAAGGTCAAAATATGTTTTCAAAATAAATTATTTTCATCAGTCAAAGATACATTAAATTGAAAAGGAACAGTAAAGACAAACAAAGTGATTAAGTGATCATGTGACACTGGTGACTGGCGTAAAGTAAATGCTGCCTTCTTTGAAAAACATTTTAAAAATCTTGCAGACCCCAAACATTTAAAAGCTAGTATATATGCACACTTAAACACCACATACTCATTTCAAGTTGAGGAAACAGCACTTATAAACCCACCCACTGGACAGAATTTCAGAGTGACTTAAGCGCAAGAGTTAATAATAGAAACCATGTGTGTGTGTGTGTGTGTGTGTAAGAATGTGCGTTTTAAACGTACAGCACACAAGCTACAGCACCTCTGGAAGAGCTGTTTTCCACTGTGGCCGCAGTCTGGTTATGCCATCCACATCCCTGGAAAAAAAACAGTCATTATGAAAACCAAAAATAAATATTTAAGGAGTTACAAATCAGTACATGTCCTACTCAAGTTTAATTGGAAGCCTTAAAGGGTTAGTTACCTAAAAGTTTAAATTATTTACTCACATTAATGTAGTTTGAAACCTGGATGACTTCAGATTCTTGACTTGACTTGAAAAGGAGCTATTTAACTAAATGTTCAAGCTACTCCCTTCCATTCAGTGCTAGCAGACAATATACAAAAATGCAAATATACCAAAAAAGCACAGCAAATGCATGTAGACCATATGACCATTTTTCAAGAGCTATGGCAGAAGAGGAAAAAAAAAAACTTAAAGGGGTCATCGGATGTCCATTTTCCACAAGTTGATATGATTCTTTAGGGTCTTAATGAAAAGTCTATAACATATTTTGCTCTGTTTACTTTAGTCGCATTTAGCCGCTAAGCTTGCTAACTAGCACGTTATTAGGAAAGGCAATTGCAAAAATTCATAAAAACCCCTTATACTCACTTCTGCTTTAAGTGAAGCTGGATCACGAATGATTTGCACAAACATAGACGGATATATGTAGATCGGGAGGCGCATTCCCTTCACAAACAAACGTAATCCACTGCATCTTCAGTGGCTCAGATGTCGGGAGTAAATGACGACCACTATGTTCATTATTACATCCAACAACAGAACACCTCAATCACTTAGCAGCCATTCTTGTCTACGTCCCTGCTCCGGCATCGAAACAATGCCGATCAGACTGTTACAGCTCATTCAGGGCGGGTCTAAGGTAAGACGCCAGTGTCAATCAAACTATCGTGGGACCTCTGTCGGTGTGATGTCACACAGACAAGAAGCTGAGAATGGCTTGATCTGAAAAATATTTTTTTTTTAATTAATAGGTAGATGTGTACACACACTGCCAACACACATTTATGTTCAGACATGTAAAAGTGATCTTTGCATCGGATGACCCCTTTAAGAATTTTTTTAATTTTGTATTTTTCTTCATAAAAAGCCATCACCCATCATACAACTATTTCATTGCCCATTTTGGTGCTTTTTGCGTCCTTTTGAAGTTTGAGTGCCCCATGTCATTGCATTCTTTCAATCATTCTTTTATCATCATATATTTCATCAAATTTCATAATCTGTGTAATCAACCTGCAGTGTCTTTACACTGGAAAATCTAATTTGCAATGGAATTCATAAGACCTTTCCCGCTCTAAATGTCAGTAATGACTAAGTCCCAAAAAAACCCCAAACAATTACAACATGTACTGAGACAGAGACAACACCCAAGCCAAATGTGCAAACTTTGTGAAGTTAATTCTTCACTGCAACACAAGATGCAGAGAGAGATTTACAGGAAAACGGACAGAATGGGAAAGAAATAAAGGGGTCACTGATGGAAGGCAGTGCAAGTGGTAGGAAAAAGACAAACATGAGTTCTAAAGCCACAGAAACATGTACAGGGGTTCTAAGGGGGTGCAAAATGACAAGGCTCAGGCCACAATACGCACACATAGAAACCACATATGCAGATATATGTTTGCAAACACGCACGCTACAGCAA
Source organism: Labeo calbasu (assembly GCA_019740295.1). Classification (NCBI taxonomy): domain Eukaryota; kingdom Metazoa; phylum Chordata; class Actinopteri; order Cypriniformes; family Cyprinidae; genus Labeo; species Labeo calbasu. The sequence goes on along the minus strand of JAHKKF010517511.1, from coordinate 12,321 downwards.
CACCTGTCTCACTGTCTCACATTAGGATTAGGCTGTTCCCTCACTGTACAGAAAAAAAAGTAGCCACTGAGAAAAACTAAAATATTAAATGTATTGATACCATTTTAATTACATTGCATAAACGTTATGTATGCAGGACATGCTTAATGAAGTAAGGCGTAGACAGCAAAAGAGAAAAAAAGCAGGCTGAGAAAAGGAGGGGGGAAAGAAAAGAAAAATCAAACCACAGAAAGAAAGAAGAAAACCTTTCAGTTTTACTAATCACATACTATAAATCATCCACTCGTGTTCTCCCTTTCACAAGAACATGCTTGTCTTGTAAATTCCAACTAAATTTTAGAAAATTTTTTGAGAAATTTAAATTGAGGTCGCAGAATTCCAAATTGAATCGGAATTTAAATTTGAATTAAAAGACAAATATGCTTGAAATAGGTGTCATTTTATGTCTGTCATTTTAATTAAAATTCCAGTTCTAATTTAATTCAAAATTAATTTGAAAGGTGATTAAAAACGGTGACCATATATGTATATAGTTTGTTTATTATGCAGTCAGTTAGTTATAATCCTACATCACCTGCCCCATAAAGAATTTAAGGTAGCACCTAGAAAATCCTCACTCAATACTAATGACCTTCCTCTCTTTGGAGGGAAAAACAATGACTGGTGATTTTACAAACGCTGTCTAGAGTCTAGAAGTCAAGTGGCATTCATATGAGTGTACGTTTTCTGAGAGGCTATTGTGTGCCCTCTCGTTTTCCACCTTTCTCTTTGACAAAGCCAACAAACATTTTAAATCTTGATTTCCTATGTTCCTGTGAAATGTGATTAACCCCATCCTGTTTTTGTTTAAAAAACAAAAAGCAAAGGAGTGCATACACGTGTATATACATGTGTCTGGGATATATCTGAGTGAATTCAAGTTAATTATGCAGACAAAAGGAGAAAGCTGTGTGTTTCTGAATACCCAACATGCCTGTGTCTGTGCTGGCATGCTCTGGTCACTATTGTCCCACACCACTTCAGATAATACAGTGCCCTAAGGGGTATTTTTAAAAAACCTATGACAGTAAATGTGTCATTACACAGAGAAGCTGAGACATAGAAACGGACGTCTGTCTCAATGAAAAGATTATGCAAATAAATAATTAAACAAATACATACATAAATAAAAAATTCTATTGTCACATCCTATTACTATTAATAAATGCTGGTTTTAATTTGGTTTTAGTTACAAACACAAATAAATAATTGGAAAAAAATATACATATAGACACCAAAACCACTTTAGTGGTTTTGAAAGTAGGGCAGTGCATTGAACAAGTGGTTCTTTAGAATCCCACTGAAAACAAAAGGAAATGTCACTGTGTGTATATATATTAAATGCACGGCAACAGTATTAACAAACAGTACAAGTCAAACTCAGTTCGGTTAAATGTGAGGGAATAGGAGAAAACATTGTGAAATGCAACTTAACCGCTTAAAGATTATACAATAGAAGGAAGCGCTAATGACAAACAAGTTAACACTTGTACAATGTAGTCTGGGCAGACTGTGGGAAAGCTAAGACTGGCAACAGCAAGTGCTACACAAAAAAACAATGAAAGTTACCATATACTACTAAAGTATCGATTATACAACATTCGAAATAATCACTGAACTGTAATCTGTATTATAAGTGTTAAATCTTTCAGTCTAGAGTCCCGAATGCAACACGCAGTTTACTAGCTAATGCAGTTTACCACATGCATCTTAGGAGAGTATGAAACATGCAACGACTTGCAGCAGGATTCCTTAGAAATGCAGTAATTGCCTAGTGAGTAACTCCAGTATGGAGGTTGCAGTGCTTGGAGAGATTGTTTGAAAAAGCAGTTTGTCAAGTTTTAAGATATGTGCACGTTAGAATAGGTAAACTACAGCTCATTTTAATGGTAGCTAATTACACTACAAGTTACTAACAAAAGGTAGTCTACCAAACAACAAAACTTTTTAATAGGCTGTATCTTTTATAATTATAATATTAAAATTTAATTACAGCTTTTAATCACACATTATTATGAATTAATGAATGGATTTCTATTATAGTGACAGCAACTTGAAAAGATACATTTATACAGCTAAAACTTAACAATAAAATGACAAAAAAAAAACAAACTGGTAAATATTTCACTATAAATAAAAAAAAAGACCTACATAGTGTACAGATACCTTTTTTACATTAATTCATAAATATTTTACTCATATTATTTCATAATAAGTATATATACACTACCAGTCAAAAGGTTTTGAACAGTAAGATTTTCTGTGTTTTTTAAATAAGTCTATTTTTCTCATTTATTTGATCCAACGTGCAGCAAAAACAGTAATATTTTGAAATAATTTTACTATTTAAAATAACTGTTTCCTATTTAAATATATTTTAAAATGTAATTTATTCCTGTGATTTCAAAGCTGCATTTTAGCATGATTACTCCAGTCACATGATTCTTCAGAATTATAATATTCTGATTTGTTTAAAAACATTTATTACGTTGAATACAGCTGAGCAGAATTTTTTCAGGTTTCTTTGATGAATAGGAAGTTCAGAAGAACAGCATTTATCTGAAATAGACATTTTTGTAACATTATAAATGTCTTTATAATCACTTTTGATCAATTTAACGCATCCTTGCTAAATAAAAGTATTCATTTCTTTTTCACAAAAATAAAAAATACAGAGTCCAAGCTAAATGGTACAGTGTATAATGTTACAAAACCTTTTTATTTCAGATCAGATCAGATCAGATCAGATCTTTCTATGCATCAAAGAATCGTGAAAAAAATGTACTGTTTTAAATATTGATAACAACAACAATAATAATAATAATAATTAGAATAATATAAATAAACAATGCAAAATATTACATTCAAATATTTACACGAACCACCCAAATGTATTGGTCCACCTGATTAAAAAGGCATTCTGATGTTACACATGAAAAAAAAAGAGAAGAACATTCTAGAAGAGCATATGATTCAGTTCATTGGGCTGTAAAGTTCTGTGCGCAGCACAACGTGACAAAATTAGTGATGCAGCATTACATTCATATGAGAAATGTAGCCTTTTTTCTGGGAAAAAGCTAAACTACTGTCACAGTACTGAAAAACATAGTGAGGTTAGTAGCGTCACTAGTTAGTCACTTCCCAACACCGCTGCCGATGCCTGCTTTAAGTTTAATTTAATACAAACCTAAAGTAACCTCTATACAAATATTTGAGTTAACCAGATGTTTTTTCCCAAAACTGGCTAACAAAATGTTTTCATGAAAATGTTTTTGTTTCAGTTATACAAACATCATGTCGCACGCAAGATTAAAACAGGTTTGGAACATTAGATATCTTTGAGTAGATAGCTTTTAACTTAATCTGCGTATATCAAAGTGTCCCTCAGACATGTAAACCATGCAAACTCCTCCACAGGAGCTCTGATAGGATCACTTTGAATAAGGTCAACAGAGGCAAAGGAACTGTAGCTAAGACTACGAGAGACAACTTTCCCTGTAGTTTACATATTAAATGGCTAGTGAAGGAATGTTTCCATGCAGAAAACATCAATAAACACAAGCGCTCATCCAGCACTAATGCACAGTGACAGTACAGGAACCTCTTAAGAACTTCTAGTTATACATTAAAGACCAACAGCATCATCTCTACCAAACCCTTCCTGAAGCTGACCTTCTACTAAATATCTTGTGTAGTGAGCTGAAGGCAACAACATGTGAAGCCTGCCACTGTTGCAGTGGGATTTCATCATTTCCTTAGCTTCACTCAAGGGGCGCAGGAAACATGCTGACTGAGTCAGTCAGGGGCGGGCATCATGGGAAGAACCATACAATGGGCAGATGAAGCTAAAGAGCAATGTTCAAGGTTAAAACATCTCACATTTATGATGGAGATCTAACTAATGATGACATGAGAATGGTCTCAAGTACTTTTTCTATCATTTTCTGGGTGGCTGGTTACTGTGTGTCTTAAAGGATTAGTTCACTTTCAGAACAAAAATTTACACACAATGTACTCACCCCCTTGTTATCCAAGATGTTCATGTCTTTCATTCTTCAGTCGTAAAGAAGTTATGTTTTTTGAGGAATAGATTTCTGGATTTCTCTTCATGTAAAGGACTTCTGTGGTGCCCCCAAATTCAAACTTCCAAAATGCAGTTTAAATGCAGCTTCAAAGGGCTCTAAACAATCCCAGCCAAGGAATAAGGTCTTATCTAGCGAAACGATGTTACAATTTATATACTTTAAGTATATGAGTTTTTTTCCAGTCATGACGGTTAGGGTACATCTAAAAACTCCCATCTCATTTTCTTCTCCAACTACAGAATCGCCCTACGTCGCTGCAGAAGTACCAACCCAGACACCTTTTACAAAAAAAAAAAAAAAAAGGTAAAAACAGCGATGTAGGAAGTTTTTTAAGGAGAAAATAGGACAGGAATTTTTAGACGTACCCTAACTGTCATGACTGGAAAAAAACGTTCACACAGAGCTAGACAAGTCGAGTGTTTGAGGTTAAAAAAAAAGTATATAAATTGTAATTTTTTTAAAAGAAAATAACCGATCGTTTCGCTAGATAAGACCCTTATTCTTCAGCTACATTTCCAAAATGCAGTTTAAATGCAGCTTCAAAGGGCTCTAAACGATCCCAGCCGAGGAATAAGGTTCTTATCTAGCGAAACAATCATTATTTTTTTTTAAATAAAAGAAAAAAATTACAATTTATATACTTTATTTAACCTCAAACGATCATCTTGTCTAGCTCTGTGTGAACTGTTTTTCTCCGGGCATAACAGTTAGGGTATGTCTAAAAACTCCTGCCTTATTTTCACTTCCAACTTAATTATCCTACATGGCTGTTTTTACCTTTTTTTTAAAAAAGGTGTTTGGTCTTCTTTGCATGTTGACTTTGTAAACTCTGGGTTGGTGCTTCTGCAGCAATGTAGGACGATTTTGAAGTTGGAGGAGAAAATGAGATGGGAGTTTTAAAACTTACCCTAACTGTCATGACCAAAAATTAACTGAGCTCAAACAAGCTAGACAAGCATTTGAGGTTAAAAAGTATATGAATTGTAATTAAAAAAAATACATAACCGATTGTTTCGCTAGATAAGACCCTTAATCCTCAGCTAGGATTATTTAGAGCCCCTTGAAGCTGCATTTAAACTGCATTTTGGAAGTTCAAATTTGGAGGCACCATAGAAGTCCATTACATGAGAAATCCTAAAATGTTTTCCTCAAAAAACATAATTTCTTTACGACTAAAGAAACACATGAACATCTTGAATGACAAGGGGCTGAGTACATTATCTGTAATTTTTTGTTCTGGAAGTGAACTAATTACTTTAATAACTAGTCTGACCAACTAGCAGTTAACCAAAGGGTAACTGGTCTTACTTTGTGGATTTAAATTAGGCCAATCTACGTTATAACCAGATCTAAAGAAACAAATTTGACTACTTGTAAGACTAGTTTGATGCAGTTTATGCAACCAGCCACTTGTAACTATGTACTGTATAGATCAGGTCCTTCCTTCAATGCAGGTCTATGGGATTTTTCTTTTTTTTTCTATCTGCCATGTGTCTATGAAAAGCAATAACACACCTCTTCTTTACAGGATGCATGGTTTGAGTTATTTCAAATGGTGCTAGACAAGTTACATGCTAAAATGTTCTGCTTAGAGCTATGTTAGTCATAATCCCTAACTGAAAATATGAGCAGTAGTAATAGTGATAGTGATGCTTGCCGAACCAAGTGTAACTAATTATAAGATGTCATGCTAGTTGAGGCATGCTGGTGTCCTTCTACTATTGTTATTCTTTATTCCTTGCTTTTTGTTATCCTTGCTAGCAGCTTTACTGTTATCACAGTACAATAGAATTTGAGGAACTCAGTTACTTCTGTTTTATCTGCTTTCTGAAACCTCTCATGGAAATAAAACATTGAACAACTAAACTAAACTTCCTTATCTACTTACACTTATACTTAAAAAAAATAAATAAATTTAAATCACTTAGCCCTAATTGAACTTGCTTGCATGTGATTGCTACACCAATTTACATAATTTTAACAATAAAAAAATATATAAAAAATAAATTCTAGTAAAGGTATTGAAGCGATAAATCACAACTTAATGGAAAATCTAGAGGACAAGAGCTGATGAATAATTCAGCCAGTCTTTACAACGGCACTCAGGTATAGCAAAAGGAAGGACAGGCCTCTCATTTTACCAGATAAAGGCATGTCATTTCTAATGACCTTTCAATTATTTATCCATTAACAATAACAGCCTGTCAGAGAGATAATCATATCTGATCAGACAGAGCCTGCTGTGTGTTGTCACTGCATAATTTATCTGCTGTATTTGACAATGAGTTATATGGGCCACCGGAGGAACTCAGGGTCATACGACAGTCACAGATATACACAAAGCCACGATACACATTACACAGCCCATGACGAACTCCTGAACCTGAAGAGAACCAGACTTCAGAACGTACTAAACAAGTCTTAAGAATAGGCTATAGACAAGACAAACAAACAGTCTTCTTGCTTCATTTTTAGGAGTCTGTAATCAACAGTACTAAATATTCACCAAAAACAAATATGATTCTACACTCTCAATTTCTTTCTTTTAATATTTTTAATATGATATAAATACACAGTACCATTCAAAACTTTGGAGTTTGGTAAGATTTTCTAAATGTTGTTAAAAGAAATCTCTTATTCTTACCATGGCTGGATTTATTTATTTATTTATTTTTAATAATTTATATAATATATATTGATAATCCTGTAAAACTCTGTGAAATATTATGTATTTTTATACATTTAAAATGTAATTCATTCCTGTGATAGTAAAGCTGAATTTTTAGCAGCCATTACTCTAGTCTTCAGTATCACAAGATGCTTTAAAAATCTTTGTAATATGATAATTTGATGCTTAATTTTTTTTACAAAAAGTTGTGCTGCTTAATATTTATGTGGAAACAATATATATATTTATATATTCCCCCTTTTTCTATCTAGTGTGTGTGTGTGTGTATATACATGTATGTATATATGTGTGTGTGTACAAAACCAGTCATAAGGGTCAGTTTTTCAAAATTGAGATTTATACATGATCTAAAAGCTGAATAAATAAGCTTTCCATTGATGTATGGTTTGTTAGAGCAATATTTGGCCGAGATACAACTATTTCAATATATGGAATCTGAGGGTGCAAAAAAAATCATCATCATTTTGACCCATACAATGTTTTTTTGGCTATTGCTACAAATATACCCCAGCGACTTAAGACTGATTTTGTGGTCCAGGGTCACACACACAGACACACACACACACACACACATACATTATATATATATATATATATATATATATATATACACACACACACACATATACACACACACATATACACACACATATACATACATACACACACACACACACACACACATTCACAGCTTTTATGCAAAAGTATGGGAACCCCTAGCAGAATCTGTGAAAATGTGAATAATTTTAACAAAATAAGAGAGATAATACAAAATGCATGTTATTTTTTTATTTAGTACTGTCCTGAGTAAGATATTTTACATAAAAGTTCATTAAGAGCCAGGGCTGAAAACTTTTTGAATTTGAAGATCAGGGTACATTGTACTTGATTTGTCTTCCCGGAAGCATGCAGGTAAAAAAAATGATACTTCAACAAAATAAGAAAAATTTGGACATCTTCATCCTGTTCAAAAGTTTTCACCCCTGGCTCTTAATGCGTTGTGTTTCCTTCTGGAGCATTAGTAAATGTTTGAACCTTTTGTCCTCAGTGTGAAAAGATGGATCTCAAAATCATACAGTCACTGCCGGAAAGGGTTCAAATATGCAAAAAAAACTGTAGAACAGTGCTGTAGATCATTCAGGTAACCACACGCAGTATTAAGAACCAAGGGTTCCCAAACTTTTGAAGGGGGTTATTTCAATAATTCCAGCTGTTTTTTGGTCTTGTGGATTATATGTAAACATCTTTTATGTAAAATATCATACTCAGGACAGTACTAAATAAAAAATACCATGCATTTTGTATGATCTCTCTTATTTTGTTAAAATTATTCACATTTTCACAGATTCTGCATTTATAAATATTACAGATATGGTTACAAACTGCTGTCTTATTATACATATTACATGTCCTATTAAAGTGCTTTTAGTGAGTTACATAGAGAATTTAAAACATTTAATCTTGTGTCATCACTATTGTGAAAAAGTGATCAAATTAAAGTATTCATTATGATTTTTTTTTTTTTACTTTGTCATAGAATAACAAAGACCAGCAGTGGTTTACATCAGTTCTTACCTGGTGTTAAAGTAACGTCAGGACAGTTAAACCCTGTGTGCCGTATGCTTCTCTGACAGCTGGCCCGGTTAGAAAAGTTGTGAAGTCCATCAGAACACAAATTTCAAAACACTTCAACTTTCTCACTCTCTTTCTGACACCTAATGTACATGTACAGAAGGCAATGATTACCAATAACTCTCCCTCAGGCTCTTACGTGAACCTCTCACACGTTCCACCCCACTTTTAACACTGCTGACAGATGAAAAAAAAAAAAAAAAAAACCCCGAACGAAACAACTTTTTCACACTCACACCCACAATTTTACTTCCTGTGTTTTCCAGGACTGTCTACTGAATCCCCCCTCTACTAGCCTTGACCTCTCGCTGCACCTCTAAACTTTTACCCTCAGGATTCTTACCGTTAATGTCCTACGGTGACATCGTAGTGTGTGTGTAGGTCTAGTGTGGCAGTTCTTTCTCCAGCCAGAGATCGCTGAAGTCAGCCAAACAGTCTCCTCCTCTTTGTCTTGCCCTTTTATTTTCTCTTTCTCCTCCTCCTTTCTCGCTTCTCAGTCTTCCATCTGCTCTCACTTTACGTTGATGGGAAACAGGGAGTGCAGGCATCCAGCCTAGACTCATTCACAACCATACACACACACATACACACACACAGACCCCACCACACACACTCAACATAAACAAGGAAGAGGGGCGGCAACTTGCAGTGCTCTCTTCTTGCTCCACTCTTGGAGACAGTTTATCTGAGGTAACATTTACTCTTGGTCTTCCTGCGTAATAAACTCAAGACTGTCAAACTTCTGTTAAGATCTCTATATACATCTCTCAGTCTCTCTCACTCTCTCTCTCACACACACACACTTGCTTGCTAGAGAAGTATCGATTTCCTGCACACCAAAAAAGGAAGCAACCCATTTTTTTTCCCCATTCCTCTAACCACTGACAAAGTACAGCAGTACTGAGCATGTTCACTATGACCACAAGGCCACACACAGACTAAATACAACATACACGTTTTCTTAATCATTTAAACAATGACTTCTGTTTTTATATAAAGCCAATTATACTCAGTCGCCCCAGGTACACACTCACTATATATATATATATATATATATATATATATATATATATATACACGCACACAAACACAAACGTACATGTATATACACATGTATTCTTCTCAGAAGTGAGCAAAATAGGACAGAAAATATGACAGAACCTCCTTAAAAGGAACATCTAAAATATATATACACACACTTCCGCCCTTTTAAGGAGGTTCTGTCATATTTATAAATATATAAATATATATGGGTTGTTGACGTGACATGGCATTTTCACTGTTTCAGTGAAATAAAATGAATGTAATTAATATTGTTGTTAAAATGCTGTAAATCATTATACATTTCTTTGTCTTACTTGGAACTGTTGTTATAAAAGCTGCAGTGTTGTTCGATGTTTTTTTTTATTTATTTTTTTTTTAATTTTTGAGCCAAAACTGTTCTATGGTGTGACTGTCTCAAGCATGGTTAAATAAATTACCATTTTTATAAATTAAAAAGAAAAGCTTAAATGTTAATAAATACCTCCGGCATAATTGTGCACGTGTCTATTTTAGTAAATGGCATTAATTTTTTTCATCCATAAATTTCTCAAAGTGTAGGAACATTTTGTCTCTGAAAACCATGTCCTTTGGTGTGACACCATATTCTGATTTTAAATCGTTCAGTTCCAGAAAAAAAAATTATTAGTTGAAGGATCCCATTCATAGTCGTGGTACTGAAGCCCCTTGCCAAGCCCATGACATGTGCACATGGTACATTTTGTCTCGGATTTGTTTTATTTAACTTTTTTGGAACCACTACAAAATTATTGTTTTGTTGTCCTTTGGTGTGACACCCCTAAATTATATATTTTAATTAAAAACTGTGTTAAACTACATAATCATGAAAAATCATGCAAATGTGTCTTGCAAACTGCTAAAGACAGGTTAGCTTGGAATAGCAAGGTCATTAATTGACACAAAAAGCTGAAACGTCCTATGGTGTAACAGAAAATGTCCTGTACTGTCACACCATAGGACAAAGATGTCACACCAGAGGCCAAGGTCTCTTTAAAAAGCATTTAAAATAATTAAATAAGATTTGTTTAATTCCTTTTTATTCTTTTTTGATCATTTTCAATGTTCTTAAATGCAATAATTACATTAATTAAACTATTTTCTGATGTTTTTGCAGAAAACTTGTACTGTTATAGTGTCATGCAAATAAGTATAAAATGTGATACTTTGTTTTTGAAACAGAAAGAAATGAGGGAGAGAAATTAGTAGAAGGGAGAGGACACAGAAATATAGACAGACAATTAACAGGAATCTAACGGAGGAGAGGAGATACTAAGAGAACAATACAGAAAGTAAATAGAATCAAAGTCATGGCTTAAAAAGAGTATCTATATAGTTTTAAAAAAATCCATTCACATCTTAATGAATATAGTTTTAATCATATATCAATAATATTTAGCTGTATCATAAATATCAATCATATTTAGCTGTGCCGCACACTGTAAAAAACAATTTGTTGAGTCAACTTAAAATAATTTGTAACCTGGCTGCCTTCAAATTTTAAGTTCAGTCAACTCAAATGTTAAATTATACTAAGTGACAACTTAGATATTTGAGTTGAATCAACTTAAAATTTTAAGGCAGCTGGGTTACTTACCCATCTGTTAAGTTTAGC
>JAHKKF010517509.1:2952-28903 GCA_019740295.1 Labeo calbasu | reverse complement strand
GAAAATGCAAACATTTACTTTTATATATGAATTTTAATCATTTTCAAACCTAAAATTAGCAAGCTTTTATTTTGGCGGGTTGCCGGCAAGCACGTATACGCGAAGAGCGTCAGTGAATGAAATGTCACATTTTTGCATTGTGAATGGCCTAGAATTATGCTTTGAATAGAAATCTTATACAGTATTACAGTTTGTTGATCTGAAATGGTAATTGTGCATTAATAGCCGTCAAACATGTCAGTACACAAATGCGCGCTCTGAACTTATTTTCACAGCGACCTGCGGACCACTTATGTGCACCCCTGAGTATTAGAAATTAGTATAGTTTTTAAATAATTTATAAGTTTTATAATACGTGTATAATATTTATGTACTATTTTTTTGTGTTGATTCACACTCAGCATTTGTTTTTTGTTTTTTTAATTGATGCCAAAATATGCATGAAAAATATGTTTAATTTCAGCTATAAATACTTTAGCATTGCAATATTCCAGCATGATGGTAGCAGATTTTCCTTGGATAAGCACCTCTTAAATTTTCTTCTTTTCATCTTAAAATGTAGATTTTTCAGTGTGCTTGTTGCTCTTTGTCTTTGTAGTGCGTGTAAACGACGCCCACTGAGAACTTTTGTGTTCAGTTGTTCTGCTAAAGTGTGGCTAAGTATAGGCTAAACTATGCAAAGATCTAAAAAGCATGTGGTGTTGGGAGGTTTTGTTAAAAGCAGCTACATTTATTGCTTTCTCTATCTCCCCTCATTTCCCAGTCTTTTTTCTTGTTTGTACTTTTTTTTTTTGGACTGCTATGCAGAACTTCCTTAACCTCAATTTTTGATTTGGCTGCAAACTGAGGGAGGCTGTCTGCTTTTTGTTTTCTACTAATGAAACACTTGTTCTCAAATTGAGCTGTAAAACCTGCCGTCCGAATGAAACGGTTATGCTCTGCATGTGTGCGAAAGGCAGCATGTGTGAAATCTGCCCTCTTTTGGCCTTGCCTCTGTGGAAATAGTGGATTATACTTTAAAATAGGAGAAAATTCAAATAATAAGCCTTATTCCCAGTGAAGAAACAAAAGATGGACAGCAACACAGTAGTCCATCAGCATTCAGATACGCTTGTTTTCATTGATTCAACAATCCAAGTTTGGTTCTCAAAGGACTGTTTTTCATTTAATGTCAGTTTGTTGCAGTCGCTCGCTCAGGTTTGTGTTTACCAGGAGGGAGAAGAGAGTTCTTACGGGTTTAAGCCTGTAATCCTCCTCGGATGGCGGCGGTTAAACCAGAGAGGACGCTGAGAGCTAGTGTATGTCCGCGGTATTGAGATTTTGTAAATGAAGGTCAGAAAGGTGAGTGGCGTCAATCTTGACGAGCATCTCTTCCTACAAGCCCGAGAGCGTCTTGAAAATGTAGTGGTACAAATGAATAATTTAGATTTATTTCCTCTCGTCGGATCAGCGAAAGGTACGGCAGAGATCGTAGCAAAGGCCGGCACAGCGAGAATTAGCTCAAATCCCCAGCGAACGTACGCTTAATCTGTATTTAATGATAAATAAAAGACGAAGGCAAAAACGATAGGGATATGCAGAGTCGGTCTGTTGTGATTAAACTGGAATTTGGAGCAAATCCACTGTTGCGTGGGGAGTCTAAAAAGTGCTATTCCAAAAAAACATTCTTAAATGGGCTCATGGTGTCGATTGTGATTAGGCATGCTATGCTAATAAAAACTCATTATCACATAACGGCAACAGCCAGGCTGTTTTCCCTCACTTTTTAAGCAGGCGAACACAACTGTACCCCAGTCGGAACAGACTTCCGCATTTCGCTGTCAAATTGTGAACATTTAACTTTCTTTCCAAAGACTTGTAGAAAGTTGGAAGCCTGTGTTGTTCACATGGGACGTAAGCAAACCGTCAACCAGAGTTTACACCTGCAGTAGCCTGGAGGTCTTGTGTTTTTTTATTTTATTTCCCTCTTGCATTGTGGCTTTTGGCTTAGCTATTTCCTGATTATTTCAAGCTTCGCACTAAGTAGAAATGGAAGCAGTTGTATGTAGCGAGAGTCAAGTCAGTCAAGACAGAAAGTCAAACTGCAACCTATAAATATCATTCAAGTTTATATTGACTTTAGTTTGCGGTCAAGAAACAGCGGTATCGTCGCACACAGATGACTACCTGTAGGGTGGCCGGGCTAATTTCACAGGCTGTTGAGTAGCTCTCAAGCGTGGAGACGTATCGCCGCTTAGCATGTTCTGTTAGCACGACAGCCCGTCTTCCTGTGAGGCAACGCGGTAACTCGGCTCACCTCCCCTCTGGAGATCGCCGCGGATTCCTTCATGCTAAATCAATTACGGTAACTATTATTAATCTATCATGCTGTTTCTCCATGCTGCCCTCCCTACCCTCCCGAACGGCAACGACTCCCATTTCCTCTTTTGAAAAATGGCCATTTTGTGTTGTGTTTTTCTTTGTGCTGTGTTAAAGAAAAAAAGACAACAAAACAAGGCTATTGGTAAAGTGATAACATCTGTTTGGAGGCGCTGGATGCCAGGAGTAAAAATGGTTTCCTCTTGTCTGGGCCAGTGAGAGCCTGATGCTATGCAGATGTGCAGCTGGGCCCCAACTGTAAAAGTTATAAGTATTGTCATAACATTGTTCGACTTCTCCAGTATTTCCTGTCTTCTGCTTAGCACTTTATTACAGATCCTGGACAGTGTCCAGCTCAGGAACGCTTCGAGTGAGTAAAAGAGAGGGAGAATGTGAGAGGTGATGGGGGGAGATCGAGAGCCTCTCTGACTTTTGTGCTTGGCCGATCAGCAGCATTCACTGACTTCTATTCTGCTTTTGATAGCCCTCAAGTTGTTGTTTAAATAGCATTGCAGGAGCTGAGAGGAAGTGGGAGGATGACGCGTGACAGGAGAGATAGAGATGCTCATACTCGTACAGGGAAGAGGACAATAAAAGGCAGACAGGTTCACAGAGTTGTCAGGTGAGGGAAAAGATGAAAAGTTCTTTCTCAGTACTTTTGCCACTGTTACAAAACCTAGTGAGCTGCCTTCATAGTAGGCAAAAGGAGGGCTTCATAATTGTGCTGTCTATGTAGATAACTTTCTTGGCCAAATCCGAATGCAGCACTGACACAACTGTTAAAACATTTGCAATCTATAATTTGTTTTTTTTTATTGGAGATGCACTGATCGACTGACCAGGGACTGTAATTCCATTTCGATGTCACACATACGGCGACTGATAATGTATTTGTGACATGCCAGATAATACTAGATGCATATTGCGGTACAAAAGAAGATATTTATAATATATGACTTAGGTAAGCAACATTGCAGGATGTTTCGCCGAATATCAACATGATTGCAATGTGACACTGATTTTATACAGTAGTAGTTCAATAAACAAGAAGTTAAAACAAATTGACTTACATTTGAAACAGAACTGCTGCCTGTCCTCGAGCGACACAGTGGTGTTTCATTACTAAGAGATTTCAAGTTTTTGAACAAATCAAGTCAATTTGAAACCCATTCATAAAAGAGTCACTTGCCTCATTTCTGAATGCATCTGCCTTTGAATAAATCGGTTGAATGACTAAATGAGTCATTTGTACAGTCATTTGCCGCCACCTACTGGTGGTTTAGTTTCATATTTAAAAGTATCATTGCATTTTTCCCACCATTTCTTATTTGTATGTTTAAAAATATTTAAATCATCGATCTTATAAAATACTTTATGCATTTGAAATTTTGCAGTGTAAATGCATTTATAGAGAATATCTGCAGCTTAGTCCATATTGTGGGAACTGTAATGTTAAATACATTTTTATTATGAAAATATATTTTTTAGGTATTAAAAAGAAAATGATAATCTGCAAAAATCTGTATCGGCAGGTCACACTTACAAAAAAAACGGATATTGCAATCGGCCAAGAAAATTGCAACCGGCACATCTCTAGTTTTTATGTTTATGCGAGGCTGCGTTCCTTTTGATCAAAAAAGCAGTAAAACAGGAATATTGTTATTCATTTTGGAGCCATGGCTTTTATTTTAGGTTTTGTTTTCCATTCATTTTTATTTCAGTTAATGGAAAAGTTGTTATTTAGTTTCCATTGACGGTGATAACACAGACCATGTGTTTTATGCTTATGTTGAACCCAAAAACAAAAATTCTGTTGTTAACTACTCACCCTCATGTTGTTCCAAAAATGTAAGACATTCGTTCATCTTTGGAGCACAAATTAAGGTATTTTTGATGAATTCCGAAAACTTCCTGATCTTTCATAGACAGCAACGCAACTGACATGGCCCGAAAAGATAGCAAGGACATCATTAAAATAGTCACGGAAGAGAACAAATTGTTGAATTAAGTCAATATTTTTTGCACAGAAAAAGTTTTGTCGTAGCTTCATAAAATTATGGTTGATCCAGTGATGTCACATGGACTATTTTAATGATGTCCTTACTACCGTTCTGGGCCTTGAATTTGGCAGTTGTGTTGCTATCTATGCAGGGTCAGAAAGCTCTCGGATTTAATCAAAAATACATATCTTAATTTGTGTTCATAAGATGAACAAAACTCTCACAGGTTTGGAACGACCTGAGGGCGACTAATTAATGACAGAATTTTCATTTTTGGGTGAAGTGTTCCAATTAAATCACGTACGATCTTCCATGACGGTTAGCACGCTGTCTGTGAAGGCAGCAGAAAGTGAGGCAGCTCACTAGGTTTTGGAAAAGGGCTCTTGTATCCTCTTGTGAGAACAGAAAAGCAGAGAGTGGGCATGAGCACCAGCTGATTCAGTCAAGGCTTGTGTTCATTTCCTGTCGAAGATGCCGTCTCTAGACAAGAAGAGAAAAGGGCCTTTCTTTCTTACTGAGCCTGTCCTGAACTCTCTGTCTCCCTCGCTTTCCTCTCACACGGACACGGCTCACTATCTCCGGCTTTAAAACTCACATAAATGTGCTCACACAGTCAAAACCCAACCTTTTCTCTTTCGCTTCCCACTTTGGCCTGGAGCCATTGATAAAGAAAAGACTATTAACACACTTGTATTCTTTGCGAGTCTCCATCCACAGCACAGCTTTCTGCCCCCCTCTGACTATCGCCTGGAGGTCCGCGGAACTCGGCTCTCCGTTCTGGCAGATTTTCCAACTGGCCTTTTTCCACAACATGTGCTTCAGCTTCTTTGAGTGATCAGCATGGTAATCTTTGATTTCCATGCAGATTCACGATCTTCCCAGACATTATACTTAACTAGCGTGCCACTCGTGAACGTATCTGTCTGGCTGTCAGTCATCTTTCATGCCGGCAGACTGCATTCGCAACACTTTCAGACAGAGAAGAGTTATCAGCCGGAGCACATCGCTGGAACCAATCCCCATTCTGATGCTCTCAGCGGGCCTCGCTGCGCAAAGGCATCTCTTCAATATTCAGTGTTTGTGTTGTTTCATGGAATTAGCTGATAAGGTCGTTTAAAAAAACATGCACCTGGTAAAAAGTTAACATTTACCAAACCACAGATGGAAGTGCTGTGTCATGGGAAAAGTGGCAAGTTGATTGGAATTTGAATTGCGTTCATAGGAGTACCACATCGCGTGCTTGACACGGAGTAGAAGAAATTGTTGAATAAAGTTATTTTTGTTTTCTTTGTGCATGTAACATTAAAGTTGAACTACTGATGTCACATGGACTATTTTAATGATGTCTTGACTATTGTAAAAAAAAACAACTAGGGCTGTCAAACGATTATTCGCGATTAATCGCATACAAAATAAAAGTTTGAGTTTGCCTAATATATGTGTGTGTACTGTGTAATCGTTATGTATACATAAATACCCACAAATGAATTTATATGTTTAAGAGAAATATGTTATGTACAAAATATTTTTATTTATATATAAAATACATTTTATAAAAATTCTAATAAATACATATACTTGGATGTGTTTGTTGTTTATATACATATTACACACAGTACACACACATATATTAGGCAAACTCAAACTTTTATTTTGTATGCGATTAATCGCGATTAATCATTTGACAGCCCTAAAAAAACACAATTTGTTGAGTCAACTTAAAATAATTACCCTGCTGCCTTAAAGTTAAGTTCAGTCAACTCAAATAAGTTTAGTCAACTTGAAATGTTAACTTGTACTAAGTGACAACAGATATTCGAGTTAACAAAACTAAAAAAAATGGTTTGTTGAACTTAACAGCTGTTTTTGAATCAACTCAAATATCTAAGTTGTCACTTAGTAAAACTTAACATTTCCAGTTGACTAAACCTTTTTTGAGTTGACTGAACATAAAATTTGAAGGCAGCGGGGTAACAAATTATTATTAGTTGACTCAACAAATTGTTTTTTACAGTGTACCTTTCTGGGCTGTTTGAACGTGTCAGGTCTGAAGGCTCTCAGATTTCATCAAAAATATCTTAATTTGTATTGTGAAGATGAACAACGTGAGGGTGGGTAATTAATGACAGAGTTTTTATATTTGGATAAACCATCCCTGTAATTTTAATGCTATTTTCTCAAAATATTTTTTTTCTTTTTGCTGCCTCAGTTCAAATCAAATTGAATATAAAAGGCAACTCAGTCCTATTCTAAATGACACACAACTCTCGGTGTGAATATGAGTGTTTGCACACGTGTGCGTGCATCTCTGAACTTTCATGTGTGAAACCTGTTAAGAATGATTCACTGAATCAGAGTTTCACCAGTTTACAGAATTGGAAAATGGAAATGAGAAAAAAACAGGTAGAAGAAAGCTGTGTGTGGGATTTCCCTCCCTCAGAAATGCTGAGTCACTGTTGAAGAGGTGAAGAACTAAGCTTGTACCTCATGTGCAGACATTTACTTGAGTTTAGTCAAAACTGTGTCGTATATTTACCAGTGTGGCTGTATTTTGCCATTTAGAAGGTCAATCAGCAGATGAGTGGAAACTACTGCTGTGTGTGTCTATGTGCACATGTTGGGGTGAGGGTCAGTTAAGTTTTTGCAATTTTTGCTAATAAAGCAAGTTGAGAAAAGACAAGAAATGAAAAGGAAGGGAAGGTTGAAATCCAACTTGTGGCTTCCACATGAAAGCCTCTGTTTTACATGCTTAGAGCTCTAACTTCTAGCCCACAGCCCAACAAACTGTATTTAGAGTTAAATAAAAGCTTTTCTCAGACGTGTCAGTTGCATCCCACTGCACCAGACGTCACTCACAGCCACAGCATGCGCATATGCGCCTGTGCCTTCATAGCTCACAGCTCGCCCATCATTTGTCATCGTGCGAGTGTGTTTGTATGCTGTACGAGTGCTGCTGTTTTCCCAGCGTAGGGCGTGTAGGAAAAGGACATTAATATCGGATGGGTTTACCATGTCTGATACTGGTAAGCCCCCCTCTCGCAGTGACGCAATGCTTTCTAAATAGCACTGCTGCAGCTGCAAACCTCAGCTCTCATTTCTGAGGGGTTTTTCTTCTCCCTCATCCCCTCCTCATGCTCGAGCACAGTCCTTATTCTCATGAAGAGCATATCACAGGGGATAAAACAATGGAAATGAAAACCGGAGACTCCGCCAGATCACTTTCTCCTCGGTCTCACTCAGAATATTTCTCTTGGTTTAATTAACAAGTAAAACTTTTATTCTTTACTTTAAAGAATAGTTCGCCAAAAATAAACATTCTGTCACTCACTGAGTTCAAGTCCTGGTTCACGGACCTTGTCCGATCCCATCCCCCTCTCTATCCCTCTTTCCTGACTACATAAAGGCACTGAAACGCCAAAAAAATACATAAATAAACAAACAGAAATCATAGTACACTGCTGTTCAAAAGTTTGCGATCGGTAAGCTTTTTAATGTTTTTTAAAGGAATTTCTTCTGCTCATCAAAGCTGCTTTTATTTGATCAAAAATACATAAAAAAACAGTAATATTGTGACATATTATTACAATTTAAAATAACAGTTTTGTATTTTAATATACGTGAAAAAAAATTCAGCATCATTACTCCAGTCTTCAGTGTCATATGATCCTTCAGAAATCATTCTAATATGCTGATTTATCAATGTTGGAAACAGTTGCTTTTTTTTTTTTTTTGATTGTTTTTTCAGGATTCTTTGAATAAAAAGTTTGAATGTACAGCATTTATTTTAAATAGACATTTTTACTATTACTTTTTATCAATTTAATACATCCTTGCTGAATAAAAGTATTCATTTCTGTGGAAAAAAAAAGAAAGAAAAAAAATGTACTGACCCCAAACTTTTTAAAATATTGTAGAACATATAATGTTGAAAAAGATTTCTATTTGAATACAAATGCTGTTCTTTTAACATTTTATTCATAAAAGAATCCAGAAAAAAAAAATCACAGGTTTAAAAAAAATATTAAGCAGCACAGCACATAATTTACTTACCCGTTTAGCTGAGCTACAGAGGCTTGAGTAAGCAAACAAGGCTTTTGAAGTATACTGTTATTTTTTTTTGTATCTTAATTACATATTATAGTATATAATAATATGTATTACATACTGTGCAGAACACATGTTAATTTTTCTTTTATATATTTTACATTTTTAAATAACACTCTTGGGAAGCAAATTTGCTTTAGCAGCTTAAATATATAAAGTACAATTTCAGTTCATTTAACATTTAAGGTTGGCTTCATCCTTTCTTCTGTGCAACCCAAAGACAGGTATTCTGCAGAGTGCTAGTTGTTCTTGTTATAGATTCATGTTATATAGTTTTGGAACAATGTAAGGGTGATAAACCGATGAGTATTTTCAGTTTTGGGTGAACTATTCCGTTACAATGAGGTGTTAGCACTCCTGAGGCACTTTTTAAAAACACGTCTCTTTCGCTTACAGTTTCGCAGTGCCTGCAAATGTCAAGGTGGCCACCTGCGAGAAGCAGAAAATCTATTTCTCCTCTCCACTCTTGCATGGGCAGTGGCCTCCAGAACCCTTAAATTGATTTCTGAGTTTTCTGCCTCTGCTCTGGCATCTTAGCAATGCTCTGAAGTGATCTGTTGTTGAAACCGGGCGTACCTTTTGTCAGATGTTGGCTGACATCAGCACAAAAGCTATCAGAATTTCGCCAATGTGGCCTTGGTTGTCGTCAGTGTTTTCCTTATTACAAACATCCTTTTAGAGAGCTGAAGAGAATCTGTAATATAAACCAGCACTGCTTAATAAACAGCCTTCAAAGTATTTTTTTTTTCTTGTCATCATCACATTGCACCTTGGTGCATTAATATAAATATTCGGCTGATTTGCGGTCACAGGTGTGCAGGTATATTGACTTTATGCTTGAATGGCTTTGAACGTGATTAATCTGACCTGAATTCATAATGCAGTACTGTCTTGAGTTTTTTTGTTGTTGTTGTCAGGTTGTACCAAATGTGTGAGACTGTTTCTACACTGATGCCAGACTTAGCATTATTTTAATTTGCATCCATCAAGCGCTAATTAAAACAATATTAATAATGGTAAGACTTTACATTAAGGTTTCATTAGTTAACATTAGTTAACTACTTTAGTTAACACGAACTAAGAATGAACAATAGTTCTATAGCATTTATTAATCTTAGTTAGTATTAATTTCTATATTCACTAATTCATTATTAAAGTCAATAGTTGTGTTTGTTAACACTGTGAACTAACATGAACAAAAACTATTTTTTTATTAATTAACATAAACAAAGATTTATAAATAGTGTAATAAAAGTATTGTTCGTTGTTTGTTCATGTTAGTTAATACATTAATGTTAACAAATGACATCTTATTGTAAAGTGTTACCATAGTGATAATCAAACAAGATAAAGTACTTTTAATTTGTGAAGTATTTAATGCACTGGAAATATTACATGAATGCATGTTAACATAATGTAAAACATTTTAGGTTTGATATTATGATATTTCTATAAATACATGATATAATACAGTGCTATAATATCACTGAAACCATGTATTTACATTTTCCCAAATTCAGTTTTATTGGTTTCCAAATTCCATCCCCCCATTTTAATTTTTCTGGATTTTATTTATTTTTATGCATTTTAATTTTTTTATACTCTGTTTTAATGGCTAATAATATTAATCCAAAAGCATGTATAATTAATTAAAATCATGAAATTTACACAATTTAACAGCAGATTTTAAAAGTATAAATTAAATTACATTTTTTTTAAGCCACTATTTTACTCATGATTTTTTTTTCTCAAATTCAGTTTTATTTTTTTTACCAAATTCTGTTTTCTATTAATTTTATGAATTCCATTTTAATGGTTTAATTATTATTAATTAAAATAATCTTGATTTAATAATAATAATTTTAAAGTACTACTACTTTTTGTTAGTAGTAGTATATTAAGTAATACATATTATATTATAACATTTATGACAAGTGTAATGACATACTTTTAATTTATTCATCCAAAATTTGGCAAATTCCATGACATTCTGTATTATACGTTATACGGAAAATTCCATTTTTATGACTGAATTCCATGATTCTGTCCATGTTTTCCACATTGCGGAAATCATAGGGCCCTATAAATATTTATTATTTATTAACCTAGTAGTAGTAGCGACTTTTATTATCCCCATTTTGTTTCAATGGGTTTCAACATGTGTTCACTGAAAAAAACAAACAATATAATTATACTATTAAATGTACTATAATATTATTTTTATTGTAAATAATTTGTTTTCATGTTGAGCTTGACATTTCCAAAGTTGACTAGCCCTGAGAAGTCACATGATATGTAAAAGGTCTCGCATCTAAGTGTGGAAAGGGTGGACTTTCCCTGCGTACATTCTGCACACACACACACACACACACACACAGCGTCAACAAATAGACCAAACATAATTACTTATGTTACCGGCTCTGTCAAACTGTCTGGAGTAGACACACATGCATGTAATTGCTCACAGTGGGATATCCAACAGGGCAATTGAAAACACACAAGTCGCATTTGAGCCAAGCAAAATAGCAGAAATCAAATTAATAAATGGTTAAAGCTTTGCATACCCCTTTATTTGTCTTTTAGCATCAACGTAAGTCCTCCCCCGTCTACAGACCTTGTCAGATCTGACCAATGACGCACAGGTGTGTGTTTCCTTAAGCATTTATAAATACCTCATTCTTGCCGACGTCATGTGGCAAATGTTCCTCTCGCTTTAAATACACATTCAAATTCGTACAGCAGGTCAGCTCCGGTAATTAAGTATTGAATACTGCTCAGAGAGGCCACACTGACCTTTCACTCAATTATCGATCGAGTTTGGCATTTTGACAGACTCTCGTTACAAAGGTGAATTGGGTCCCACGAGTCCCGTGATGTCACAAGGTCTCCTACCCGTGGCATCAACGGCAGTGACACCTGAAATGAACCGGTACCGTGCGCTCTGATTGGTCCGTCGCAGACACCTTTTGCATTATGTGCATCGAAGACATTCAGACCATGTGTCTGCTGGGTTTATTGTGTCTGAAATAGAGCTCATGTCATAAAGGAAATAAGTAGGTGTTAGGTTAATAAAGCTTGTAAAGTATTTAAGACTATTAGCAGTTTTATTGATCTGACTGAAGAGAAATCTGTATTCCACATATATTAGCCACTTAGGTTGATGGATCCAACAAGGGATTGCTCAGTAGAAGGGCATTTTGGCAGACAAAGTGAAACTCTTGCCATTCCTTCAAGGATAAGTTTGATGTTTTTCAGGCCAGTCGATAAAACAACAAGACATTCGAAGTCTTGCACTGCAGTGATTTTTACCAAGGTTAAAGGTCGTTTTTAGCCGTGATGCAAAGCCGAGTCATTTAGTTGATTTGCTGTAGGCAACTTGGCATTTACTTATTTGTTTTATGTATTCTTATCTTTTACATTTAGTTTTGGGTCCTTTTTTATATTAAGTGGCTTTAGCTACTGTGTACTTACTTTTAAAATAATCATTGATGCAATGCACTTATTGTGTACGTGCATGTTTTTACATTGTACTTGTATTTTAAAAAATACATGAGTGTAATTACATCTGTAATTAATTTGTGTAATTACATGTAGAATTACACCCTTAAACCTAGCCATACCACCAAACCTGTCCTTAACCTTACCCATATCCCACCTCAATAACAGCAAAAGTGTTTTGCAATTAAATATGAACACAATATGTACATTGTATTTATTTTATGTAAGTACATTAGGCCACCTAATAGAAAGTGGAGCCCAGTTTTATTATATACATGTTATTTCTAATCCGAAATATAAAATACAATTTAAAATAATTCTTAATTTCTTGAAAAAACAAACTAATGTAGTTCATAGTTCTTAGTTCTTAGTTGTAGGCTCTATATGGTTGCCAGAATAGCAACTTATTTATTGCTTATTATTTCATTCATTTTATTTTTTTTTTGCTATTGATTTTATTAATTTTTATTCTGATTGTCTTTTTAGATTTAATTTTGTTATATACAATTTTTATACATGTACACTGCCCTCCAAAAGTTTGGAAATACCCTAGAAAAGTGGGGTTTTGGACGATATTGGCATGAATCCTTTTTAATTTGTGATAATTTTGCGACATGCCAATTTAGATTTAAGTCAAATGATTCGTGAATCATTATTCAGATTAGACTTTGGAGCGTGGATCGCAAATCATTTGATGTAGTTTGGAACTTTGAAGGAGGTTCGCAAATCTTTTGCTTTAGATCGGAACTTCGCAAATCAGTTGATTCAGATCGGGACTTTGTTGCAGGTTCGTGAATCATTTGATTCAGTTCGGGACTTCGGTGTTCGTTCGTGAATCTTTTTACCTGATTTCTTTTTTCTTATACAGTAGAAAACATCAAACGATTAAGGCAGTACAGAATAAAATAAAGAAAGTATACACGAATACAAATCCATGAAGAAAATTAGCTGTGGTTTTACTATAGTAAAAGTGTAGTATACTTGTAATTAGTAATATGTAGTAATTTGAAAACGTGTACTTCACTTTTGTGTGCCATTTTGTTTTATTGGTATATTTTTATTTATCAGTTTTTTTTTTTTTTTTTTACCTACTTGGACAGTGAACATGTGTTCCCTAAAGTGTTACCAAAAACGTTTTTTCCTAGATAAAACTTGTAAAAGAGTTAGTTTCCTAGTGCATGTTTAGATGACCTTTACCACGTTCATTGGTCTCTGGTGAGCTCAAACTATCTTTTCTTCCACTTTGCAGTGCCAACTGAAATAGATGAGTAACCCAATCCCTCTACATTCAAATCGAGGGTCATACTATGCATCGGAATTCAATAATTAGAGCCGAAATATAGTTCTGTAATCAGTAATTCTTTTGGTTCAAAGATTCGCTGTCATAAGACTGTGAAAAAGAACACTGTGACCCAGCACTCCACTTCCATCAATTCCCTTCACGGCTGTTTTGATCACTGCCCACGCTAGATAGGCTTCGATCCACTCAGCCACCGACGCGCACCGGGTCATGCTCAAGCCTGTGCCTGTTTGTTGTAAACCCACTAGCGTAGCCCAACTCCATGCATGCAATGAGCACGCTCTCCCCACAGAGTGTGTTCAAGAGCAGAGAAAAAGAACGAAATTGTAATTCATCTATTGATCACAGCTGCTTTGCTCATCTCTATGGGTTTTGGTCTGAGAGATACTCAGAGAATGGCCATCTCCCATAATACTCATCAGCGGCATTCAGTAACCACAGAAAACGACTTGTGGCCAGGATTTTCCTCCTATAGAATGTTCAGAAAATCTCATAAAAATACTGCTCACTCATTTATGCAACTAATAATATTTAATAAAAGCATTCTCAGTTTTTACAACCGTATTTCCAGTCTTTTTCAACTAGGGAGAAAGTCTGGAGTTCTGAAATTACTGTTTGCATAAATCTTTATCATTTCAAAAGATCAAGGAAAATTTGATCTCTCATGATATAAAGTTCTCAAAGTATGAAGCTGTTCAGCTTGAAATACCTTTTGAATGAAAGTTATAAAAATGAATATATAACTGATATTTGCTATTTTTCAGATATATTTTGTACTTTTTTGTATTCATGTTAAATTTAACTATACACACACATATATGCAATTTTATAAAATGGTTTATAATTTAAATAAATATAAAATTACTAGAAAATATATATGAATCACTAGGAAATTGTTTATTATAGTAACTTTTTACACATAATATTTATATAATTTCATAATATAATATAATGCGCTGGATAAATTCAGACCGCTCATTTGCGCACTGACATTGTTGACATCTGTGAATGCACAGTCACCGTTTTAGATGGATTATAATCCTTTGTAAGATTTCCATTTGGACTAAAAGCATAAATCTAAGCTATACATTGAGGAAAACGCAAAACTGTGACATTCACGGACGCGTTTCACTTGACAGCGCTAAACCCCGCAGTGCATATACTTACTTGCTGGCAACATGCCAAAATATATTTGCTAAATTTAGGCTTGAAAATGATGAAATGCATATAGAAAGTGAAAAATTAAAAACAAGGTAAACAAAAATATTTGCATTGTGTTTATTTTCAAGTGTACTATAAAATAATTGTATTTTTATTTAATACTCATTTATTTTTAGAAAATATAATGGTATTGCCACACTTTGTTTAATTTTTTGTTTATTATTTCAAAAATTAACCCTCAAAGACTGAGACAGCTGTCTGTGGCTAACACAAAAACTATTGTTCTTAAATGTTTAATAACCTGTCTAAATGCTTTAAAAAAGTGTCGTAAACCAGCAATTCTCCACTTTTCAGAAATAAAGTAAAGCCTCAGTAGTGTAAGTGATTACGTCATCACATTTTGATCAGCATTAATTCGCAGGAAGAAACCAATGCATTTCATTCCAAACAGGAACGATTGTTGATGCTTAATCCTACTTCCGTGCTTAGATTGGTTCAAACTGTCACACATTCACCCAAAAAACATAGCTTTGGTTTTTTTAACCCCCTATTAGCATATTTCTTTGCAAATTTTAACACGTGCAAAGTGAAAGAAAAATGTGTTGTGCGTGCATGAAAACAAACACAAAATAACACATTTGCATGAGAGCGCTTTCTGAGAAAGCACAGAAAAACACACGGCAGAGCTTTCTGACATAAACCAAAAAGAAGGATGGAACAGCGATACATATCGGATAAAGCAAGCGATGTCTCGGTAAAATCGATTTTGACAGAGAACAGCCAGTGGAATGATCTATTTGGTTATATTCTTATATAGTTTATAAAGACCATTTGCACTATTTTTTTTCTGTGGTACTCTGTATATTTCTCACTCATTTTGTGTGTAGTTTGTGAATCATTTTCACTGTTTGCTTTTTGTAGTTGCACAAGACAATTTGTGCAATTGCTTTAACTACTTGCTGCACTGTTTGTGTTTGTTGTCTCAGATTGAAAAAATCTATGAAAAAAATGTTTTTTTTTTGTTATTATATAACAGTTTCCATTTACTTTACTCCCTAAATGTTTTTGGACACATTTATATTGTTGGCAAACTGTTTTGTTTTTATTTTTTTATTTTTTTATTTTTTACTGAGAAGTGCCTATAATAATATTCTAATAAATGGCTATAACTTGCTTAGGGAAAGTTATATGTAGACAAAATTTTATTTGGAAGTGTAAAACACCCAGATACAACTTTCTAAAGAACACAGTACACAGTAAAAAAAAAAACACCCAATTGTTGCTTGCATTTTTCTTAAAATTCTGAAAGTTCATTCATTTTTAGAGAAAACAAAAGGAAAATTGGAACTTTAAATCAGCTTGAGTGAAACTTCAGTCAGTACAAGAGTGTGAGGTGCCCCAAAAATGTTCTAGGTCTTTAAGGGTTAACTAAATAATGTGCAATAACAATATAATTACTATTATTAATTATTTATTTTTTAATAGTTATATTTAATGGGTCACACTGTGTGCAGTGTGAGCACCAAACAAAACCTTCAGGTACTCTCATTAGAACCGGACTGAAAAACTGTGCACCCCTGGTTATATTATATATAAATTATATCAAAATATGAATTGTAGTTACATCTACAGTGATAGTTCACTCGGAAATAAAATGTGTAATATTTACTCACTCTAATGTCATTCCGAAAGACATTAGAACAGAACAGAACAGAAAATTCAAGTCATCTTTATTTTTTATAGTGCTTTTATGCAGTGGATGTCATTTCAAAGCATCATCATAGTATTAAATAGGAAAGTAACAGAATCAATAATGCGAACTTCAAAAAATTGGGTAAATCCAAACATCTGCTATAAAGCAGCTGTAGCAAGACAATAGTGTAATGATTCATTCATATTTAGAAAAAAAATCATAAAGGTTTGTTTGTTCGTTTTTTTAATGATAAGAGAATTTTCTTTTTTGTGAGTGAATTATCGCTTTAAGTTACTCCGATTAACACTGAGCCAGCAATGGTGGGTCACACAGCGGCTGCACAGCTAGTCTAGCCCCTAATAATAAAACAATGGGTTCAACGGTAAAATCACTGTTCCCACAGGCCACGTTAGACTGAGTGTTAGTGTCACTGAAAGCCGCTTAATGGTTCACGCTGACTTTCTCTGACTGCAAAAGTCACATCTTATGAATCCGTATGAGTGAAGGAGAGCGAAATGAGTATTTTACACACACTTTATGAGACCTGACAGCAGTTTGCACGCTCGCTCTTTGTCTCTATATGCCACATTCTATTAGTGAGATTATTTTTAACTTTTGAGGGGTCAATATCTTGATTATTCAGTGGCAGGTTTATGACAAGGTGCAAACATAAAAGTATACCCAGCGTAATAGATATTGGATTTCATTTACGGAATAAATAAGGGTCAAGACTCTCAACTGTGCTAATATAACTTACACCATTGAATATTTGTGTGCTTGACTTTCAGCACTTCATTAAAATCAAAGTGTCACAAAATGCCTACACACCAAACCCCTTCATCTCTTGCCTCTGGTGCCCTCAGATGGGATTTCCAGTGGCTACATTAATTAAAAGTCCGCAAACTAGCACATTTAAGCATTTGGAGAGGTAATTAACAATGGCTTGCGTGAATGCTAAGGTCAAGACAGAAAGTGTGTTACAGGCACAGAAAAAAAAATTGCTGAATGTGTTATTTCATTGTTAAGAGGGTCAGTTGCACCAGACGAGAAAGAGGTTGGATGTAGGTATCTTTTAGATATTAGAGTTAGTGTGAAAATTGGAAACAGGCAAGTCATTCAATTCGCCTGAGGGCAGATGGGGGCCCTGTAGTTCGACACTCTTCCAGATGGAATTGGTAATGGACCTTAGCGATGCTCGCGCCCATTAAAAACATTGTGCTATCTGGATCCTGAGGAACAGTCCAGCACATAAAGTAGTAGTATACAAGTATAAATGTTATAAATCAGATTTAGCTGGTTTCATCATATCTGTATGTTGTAGCAGTGAGTCAATATTCAGTTTCTACTGTTTGGCTGGCGCTGCATTTGTAACTTTTGGCATCCTTGGCGGCTCTATACTGAAAAATAAAGTATTTCCCGTTCGGAGGTCTTAGATTTTGTTCCGGTAACTTTTCGGGCACATGCCTGATTAAATTTTACTAGTACAGTAAAGGCATAATGGTTGAAAGGAAGGGAACAAATTACACCGTTCATGTCTCCATGTGTCTTTTTGAATGTGGAGGCCCAGAATTGTGTCCTAAAATAGATTCTCCTCCTCCACTGCTGGCCTGTTTGGCGGACGCTGGTCTGTGTGACCTGCCTGCTCTGATTAGCTCAGTGGTGGGGAAGCAGCCCAGTGTTGGGAAATGAGCAGAGCTCGTCAGGCCAGCGGGGTCAAGGTGAACATGGCCAAGAGGCTGTGACAGACTTCAGAAAAACTTTACTTCCTCATCCTCAACTTCCATTTCCTCATCCTTCACTTCCGTATCCTCTTTTTCCCTTTTTTAGGACTGCCATATGATTATAAATTTGAATAAAATACACATATATGTGTGTAGTATACATGTTGAGGTCAGGAGGTGTGATTGAATTTTAATTTGACAAATGAAAATGTAATCCTTTATTTAAACTGTGTATAAATAGTTATGGTAACACTTTACAATAAAATGTCATTTGTTAAAATTAGTTAATGTGTTAACTAACCTGACCGAACAATGAACCACACATTTATTACAGTATTTATTCATCTTTGTTAATGTATTAGTTAAAAAAAGAGTTGTTCATTGTTTGTTCATGTTAGCTCAGTAATGTTAACTAAGGTTAACACACAATTAATAAATAATTTATTAAAGTATTGTTCATTCTCAGTTCATTTTAGCTAATGAACAGTTGTGTACATTTATTACTTTATTAGATAATCTATTATTAAATGTTTTTATAATTATATACACTACCATTCTTTTTTTCTTTCTTGAAAGAAATACTTATTTAATGCAATGATGCATTAAATGGATTATAACTGTCAAGTGAAGACTTTTATGTTATCAGAAAATATTTATATTTCAAATAAATGCTGTTCTGTTCAACTTTCTATTCATCAAAGGTTCCTGAAAAATCAGTTTCAACATTTAAATTAAGAAACTTGAGCACCAAATCAGCATGTTAGAATGAAAAGGAGTGAATTGTGTTTTAAATATATTGAAATAGAAAACAGTTGTTTTAAATTTAAGTATTTCACAATATTGCTGTTTTTACTGTATTTTTGATCATGAATAGGGCCCTATGAAATCTGTTAAATTGTTTTCAAAATTCAGTTTTTCCAATTTTAATTTTTCTAGAATCTAGACTTTATTTTAACATTTAATAGTTAAATTAAAAATATTAATCAAAAAGCATATCTAATTTAAATAATGAAAATTACACAATTTTCTGTTTTTCAGTAACTTTCTGGATTCCATTTCAATAGTTTTATTAAATTTTAATAATCAAAAGCATCTTTAATTGTTCCTTTAAAAAAATGTTTTAATAATAATTTTATTAGTAATAGTAGGACTATCATTACATTAAGTAATATATTTCTGTCACAGTTTCTTCAAGTTAAACCGAACTTTTATTTTGACAGGTTGCTGTGAAGACTTTTAAGTTTCTGTTTTTGTATGATACGACGATAGTTTTTTCTCACAAAAAACGGTAAAATACTCGTGAAGTGACTCTCAGACCAGTTGTAGAGATTACGTTAATGTGTTCACGTACTCGTATACTGAGGTTAAAAACATTGTAAGCGTCACACGCGTTTTAGTATGTGTGGTAAACAAAGCCGTGCATCTGTGCCACTCATTTATTCACACATAGACACGCAAAACATGCAGGGTTCATGTTTAAATAGTATTTTTGTGGCTTAATATTCACAGAAACTAGTCCATATTGCGTTTTGATTTAAGTGTACTGACCTACTTTTGATTTATTCATCCAAAATTTGGCAAATTCCATGACATTTCGCGTTATACAGTAAATTCCATTTTCCAATCATGGATTCCATGATTCCGTCTGCATTTTTAGCATCATGGAAATCATAGGTCATCATAAATCGTAAATGCATCAACATAAATGGTGAGCATGAAGACATCTTTCAAAACATTAAAAGTGCATACTGAGCCCTTACTTAATTTTCCTACATGAACATATTAAATTGACACCCTGGTATTTTTATCTTCTCATTTTCTAGTTCGTATTTTTTTTTACTATGAGTGAGTGTGTTGTATTTTTCTCATTGCAAAATGATCAGATTATGGTGCTGTAATGTTCTTCGCTGGAATAATTATCGTGGGCTGTTTTGGCCTTCTTCTATTTCTTCATGCAATCACACTTCCAGGAACTTCCCTCTCAATCAGAGCTTTATTATGACTTGATTGGGTTCATGAGGTACTTACAGTGGAATCTCAGTCATTGCCTGCAGACTGATGGAGGTGTTGGCCCCCATCCCCTAATATGTCTTTGCCATATTCCAGACATTTAGCCCCGGATTTAATACAACAAAGTGCCATTCATTACCGCAGTGCCTGAAAACTCCCGTAATTATCCAAATTTAGCACAATGAAATTTACTCAACTAGCTCAAAAGTCTCCCACTCTTTAGAGCTAATTTAGAGAGCTCACTTGTCCAGGGTTGCTAGGCAATTACAATCCACGAAACTGCTCAGACGCTCTACTTGTGAAGCCGATCCGACGAATAGTACGCTTTTCCGACATTCCACAGTCAATGAACACATCATGTTAGTTTTGCCAAATCCCATAGTGGTTTTGCCAAGCCTCACTTTACCATCGTAAACAGACAAAGAGAAATACACATGATTAAATAATGTGTGAAATGTTCCTTGTGCCTTTTTTCCCCGTTTCAGCTTTATTGTACTTAATGCACAACCAAACGCCGCTGTGCTGTTGTGTCAGTCAGGAGCGTTTTGTCTGAGCTCGGTGTCGACGTATAGCGATTTGAGCTGATGGGCACTGAACTATGGAAGCTCCATGGAGGCTTCATTAGTGTTAGTTGCTGGCTGATGGTCCCTTCCTGTGTACTCTGAGTGGGTGAATGATTTCTGGGCAACATGATGGAGGATCTCAGTCTGAGCCTCTTGGAGTTTGTCACGCTACTGCTAATTTTAGCTTAGTGGGGCATTGCCTTCCCGCAGCTTATCATTTTTTCATCTTCTTTACCCCCTTTTCTCTCCAGTTTTTCCTGTCGTTTTTGAAGGCAAATGTTCCACTGAGGTGGTTGTTTTGATTGCTTTGTTATCATTGTTGGTTATTTCTCATTATGACAAAGTCTAATGGCGTCTCTTGAGAGAAAACGTTCGAAAATGTTTACATTTCAGGTATAATAATAGATATAAGATAATATCAGTTTAATTGGTATGTATTGAGTAGTGTGATATGTTAATGCCTGTTAAAAACTGATATTTTTAAAGGGATGGTTCACCCAAAAATTTAAATTCTGTCTTGGATTTTATCAAAAATATCTTAGAGAAGTCCAAGATGTTTATGTCTTTCTGTCTTCAGTCGTAAAGAAATTGTTTTTTGATGAAAACGTTTCAAAAACGAAAACGAAGATTTCTTTACGAATAAAGAAAGAAAGACATGAAAATCTTGGATGACAAAGGGGGGGTGTAAATTAACTGTAAATTTTTGTTCTGGAAGTGAACTTCTCTTTTAATTTGCGTTCTGAAGATGAACCAAGGTCTTACGGGTTTGGAGCTACATGAGGGTGAGTAATGAATGGCAGAATTTTCATGTTTGGTTGAACTATCCCTTTAATATTGTATTGAACGTCTCCGTTCAACATATGCATTATGACGTTTATTCAAAAAGTGTTTCTGTCATTTCTTTAGTTATGAAAACAAATTTATATAGCTCTTGTAAGTTATAAAGTTGATGATTACCAAGAGATGAAATTCAGAAAAGTAAGAGAACAAATATTTTGAAGTAATTAAAGTACAATCAGGAAAAGGGTAATTATACACATTTCTAAAAAAGTTGCCAAGTTGATTTTTTTCTAATGTGTCCCACTATACATTGTTGTATAATATAATGATGAAAATCTGAAAAAGAAAAACATTTAGAAATAATGTTGAGACCATCTGGTGAATTGAATAACAAATGCACAAATAACATTATAGTCTGATGCTTTCATTCAAATAGTCCGCTTAAGAGAAAAAAATCATTCCAGAAGTCAGTTTTATACATAACGTAATGTCTGTCGCCTACCCTGAACCCCTGATCCAGTAGCAGCAAGCGGCCTCAACCAGATCTGACCATGTTTATCAAGTGAAATGGTGTCACTGTTATATCAGATCCCACGCAGTGACTGCCTACACCACGAAATCTCAAACAAAATCTCTCTCACTCTTTCTGCTTTTGAGTGGGTACATTTGCCAGACTGTTCTCTGAGGTGAAGCGTATGAGTGTTATCCTTGTGAATTTGATATTTTCTCTGAGCGCAGTAAAATATTGGGTTCTGAGTTACAGGGCAATTATTGTGATGCTCCATGTCTGACAGTGAAACTGATATGAGCTGAAAAGCTCTGGTTATATTTTAGAGTATTTTCCAGTTGGCTTAATTGCACATAAATGGAAAGCGAGACTGTGTCTGTGTGCTCTTGCTAGGTGTGAATACCTCAGTGTGTAAGCGTGTGTGCATGTGGTTTAGTTCTTTTCAGTCATTCTCAACAGTAGCGTTCTCGTAACTTGTTGTTTATTGCAAAGCCACAAACGTACAGCAGCCCACAGCTTACTTTAGCAAGCTTATGTGAAATTTACAGCAGAGAAACACTAGTTGAGTGGAAAAAAGGCTGTCATTGTTAGTGTACGGAGCGGCTCACGTTCAGGTGCCGAGTGTTGTGTAGTATAGACTGTCTTCTCTCCCACACATAGACAGCTTCACATGTCTCTGTGGCCCGTGTTTCCCCTCCAGGGCAAGGTGAATTGAGGTTTCTGTGTCCTTCTTTCTACACAATATTACAGCACACACTATTAAAGCAAAGTGTGCCAGAGTTTTGCTAGCGGCAGTTCCCACAGACTCTATTTTATGTAAGTTGGGGAAGAATTAAAAAAAATGGATTACTTGCCCCCGGCCTGCAGAAAATATTTGGAAAATGTTTCATTGTGAAGTCTTATTTTACAAAGATACCTCTCAATCCTTCTATTTATAGGTTTTTTTGCAACATGCTTCGATTGGCTTGTGACCCGGCTAAAGGTCAAAAGGAAAAATCTTTTGAAAATAGTCTTTAAAATATATGCCATGGTCTTACAGCCCTATGAAACCAATGTAGTTATATTGGTTTCATAGGGTTTTTATCTCTAAAATCCATATTATCAATTATTAAAAAATATCATGGCTCTGAAAATATAGTGCAATCGAGTAAAAACTGTTTTTAGAACCAACTTTTAACCTAAAAGATCAAATTATCAGATTCTCAGATTATTAAATTATCAGAAAGATCTCTATTATATAATTTTTTTTATTTTTTGCTGCATGTTTCAGCACTTTGGTTATAGCATGTGACTGCTGACAAATATTAAGAAGCAGTGAAGCAGTTTTATGTATTTAATATTTCTATGAAATAATCATAAAAGTTTGTCAGTACTGTTCAAAAATGTAATCATTTTAATGAGAATTAAAGGATTAGTTCACTTCCAGAATAAAAAAGTCTTGATAATTTACCCCCCTCATGTCATCCAAGATGTTTGTGTCTTTCTTTCTTCGGTCGAAAAGAAGGTTTTTGAGGAAAACATTCCAGGATTTTTCTCCATATAGTGGATTTCAGTGGTGGCCAACGGGTTGAAGGTCCAAACTGCAGTTTCAATGCAGCCTAAAAAAGCTCTACACAGTCCCAGATAGGAATAAGGGTCTTATCTAGTGAAACGATCGTCATTTCCTTAAAAATAAATAAATAAAACATACTTTTTAACCACAAATGCTCGTCTTTGCACTAGCTCAACTTCATGCATTACGTAATCACATTGGAAAGGTCACGTGTGATGAAGGTGAAAGTACCGACCCAGTGTTTACGAGGCGAACGTGCGAAGAAAGTCAAGTGCCCTTTACAAAATAAGGTAAAATATCAATGTCGGACGATTTTGAAGTTGGAAGAGAAAATGAGATGGAGCTTGTCGCCCAACCCTGTCTTTTTGAACTGGAATACAAAGATGAAGAACTAACCACGTGAGTCCTTTCCAACATGATTTCACAATGCGTAAAGATGTGGACACGCATTTCAGAGCTAGTGCAAGATGAGCATTTGTGATTAAAAAGTATATACATTTTATTTATTTATTTTAGAAAATGACAGATCGCTTCGCTAGATAAAACCATTATTTCTGGTCTGGATTCGTGTAGAGCTCATTAAGGTTACATTGAAACTGCAATTTGGACCTTAAACTTGCTCCAATGGAGAAAAATCCTGGAATGTTTTCCTCATTTTTCAACTGAAGAAAGAAAGACCTGAACATCTTCGATGACATGGGAGAGAGTCAATTATCAGGAAATTTTTATTCTAGAAGTGAATAGAATTTATTGTTTTTGTCTCAATAGATGTTGATTTGTAGATCCAAGTGTATTCTTCTAGATCAGGAGGCACTTTTTCTGTGACTGCCAGTAACCCGACTGGCCTCTGTGACACACGAGCAGGTGTGCCGGTGAAGTCATGCCTGAACTCTTTGCTCTCTTTCCTGCCCGTCATTGTCAGTCACTTTAACTATTGTTTCGGGTCAGCTGGCCCCATGTTATGACATCCAGGACGAGTCGACACAAACAGCATTGAAGAGGACCTTATGGAGGTGACAGATGACACATTTAGAGGCCAGCTGCGGCGTATCCGGATTTCCTCTCCTGTCACCGAGACAGGATGTGTCCTCGGAACTGTTTCTCAGAAGAGGATACCACATATCTAAGGAAGACCTAGATAAGGGATACGGGTGTAGCGATAGTGTCAAAAGGCCTAATGCCTTTGTAGCAGTAAGGGGAGACCGGAGCATTGTTCGGCCTCTGGAATAGATTATTCCAGAATACATAAAGCCGCCTTCTATTTGCACAAGAAGAAGGGAGACCTTTAATTTTTTTCGCAGTACAATAGGCTACTCTCATGACTACAGCCATAAGCCCTCTGAGTGCAAATGGATATCTGCGCTTCACACTTTCAGATAGAGACCCGTCTGTCTTTGATCATGTCCTCCGATTCAATCTGATTTGGAGAGAAAACCAAGGTTCAGATAGGCTCATGTATCAGCGGGGTACGCCACCGTGCGATGCAGGGCAGGACAAAGGGGGTGGATGGGGATTTGGATAGAGATAACAGAAGGGCTGTCTTTGAATGGAAAGCTGAAGCCCATCTCCTCAGAGAGTTTCGACAGCTTGAATTTGGGCCGAGGGAAATAGTCAGATGTGGCAGGTTGACGTTTTCCTCAATTTCTGTCTTGCATTTCTTGTAGATGCATTCCCATGTCGTTTCTAAATGCCAGAATTATCTTTGCGGTAAAGTGCAGTTGCAACTTGCATATTTAACATGGCATATGGCACTGGTTCTCAACCTTTGTCCACAAAATTTCAAAATTCCAGAAGTTTTAAAACCAGAATATTCTTACATAAGTGTTTCCACTCTTTATACCTAATGAATATGCATGATTTTTCCAGTAATTTATGAATTACTGGAAAACAACTGACCATTTCCAGGTCTAGAAATCACAAATTAAGGCCGTTTTACACCAAGAACGATAATGATAACTATAAATACAACGATAACTATATTTTTGCCCACACCAGAGAGCAATAACTGTCTGATTTTGTTGCATTAACATGACTTTAACCAGTAGATGTTCTCAGTATGCACATTTTGAGCACATCTAAACAGTGAATCTAGTGTAAACTATCTGATCTCTAAAATAGTAAATGTAGTGTTTTTTTTTTGTTTTTTTTTTACTGTACATTGTTATAAATTTTTTTTTACCAGTTTCAACCTAAAAACTTAAATTTAGCAGCTGCCTTAAAATTTTAAGTTAAATCAACTTAAAAATAAGTCATTTCAACTCATAAGTTAAATCAACTTAAAAGTACAAGTCATTTAAACTTTGTTGAAATTACTTGTACTTTTAAGATGATTTAACTTTAAAAATTAAAAATATAAAAATTGAAGGCAGCTACTGAACTTGAGTTTTTAAGTTGAAACTGGTGAAAATTTCAGTGTAACTTTAACGGAGGCAAGACAATGTTGTACAAACTAGCGCTGAATTCCTGAGGTAATTTTATGTTTTATGTTTGCTGTACAATGTCTGATTGCTTCTCTACAATGTCGTCTGCTATTTTAAATGCAGAAGCCCTTCAAATTTGAATGAAGTCTGATTAGCTGTCAGTGTTTTAGTCTTCATCAGCTGTAAAAAAAAAAAAAAAAAAAAAAAATCATTCTGAAAATCATCCTCCTGTATCGTTATTGCTATAGTTGTGGTGTGAGCTCTGCTATTCTCTTAAATTTGA
>JAHKKF010517507.1:7417-18914 GCA_019740295.1 Labeo calbasu | reverse complement strand
TATAACTATGATTTAACCCGCGTTGTCAGTACCCTGACAATTGAACTAGGGAGCTGATTAAGATGCACCCGGAGATGTTTTGTGTAATTTTTTCTTCTTATTCTGTTTATCTGATCTCAAACAGGACAGTGTGTCCAAACACAAAAATTTCTTGATGAAGTAACCGAGATCCATGTGAATACTGTTATGAAGATGGCCTTTATTAAAGAGGAGAGTGAAGAAATGAGGATCGAAGAAGCATTCAAGGTGAAACAAGAAGATACTGATAAACAAACAGGTTAGTTTCTGTTCTTAAAGGTAAACTCATTTGATCCTTGTTACCTCTACAGAAGTGAATGATATTTGTGAAGAACTGCAAGTTGGGAATTTGTTTTAACATCATAATACACATGTTCAATTAAAAAAAATATATGATATTTATATATAATAAAATAACATGAAAGTAGACTTTTTTTGGGATGTGTATCTACAAAGAAAATTTAAATAAATATAGCTGCAAGCAGCAATTACTGGGCTCGAGGCCTTTAAGGTGCTATGCAAAGTTGTTCAGAATGAGGGAATATATCATATGATATGAACATTTCTGCAGTGGTTTGGTCCAACAAAGAAGTAGGTTTCGGACATGACTCAATTTTGCGGAAAAAACGGACTTTGTTCATCTTGACCCAAGGATTGCAACGATGTAAAGTTTTTGAGTCTACAACAAAAATTGTACGAGGTACGGTCAAAAAAGTTAGTTTTTGCACTGTAGCACCACCTTTAGGCCGATTGGGGTGAGACTTTGTCAGATTCGTTCATCTGGGAGCTCTACCTTCTGGCCAAGTTTCAGCTTTCTAGGCCTTACGGTTTGGTCTGCACAATCCGTTTTAGCGGAGAGAAATAATAATAATAATAATAATAATAAAAATCTCTACAATTACAATAGGGTTTCAGCACTATGTGCTCGAACCCCTAATAATAAGCAAAAGTAGTAGTTTGTCTCACAAAGTTTCTCTGGAGTTAACTAATTTATTTATATATACATTTAGTATAGTGCTTTAATGCCTAAAAGTATCCAAGATACGATTTTTTGTTGCTGTTGTTGTTGTCTACGTCAACCAGCTCTAGAAGAATAGCTAATTGGGGCTGGAAGCTAAGGAGTTTTTTTTCTACTAGCCTTAATCACATAAAGATCGAACATTATTAAAGACAAGTGAACAGAGAATTTAAAAAAAGAACACATAAACTACAAGCAATACCACAAATAAATACAGTAGAACAAACCAACAAGTAATCAAATGTAAAATAACATTACGTAGTCTTTACTGTATTTGCTTGTTAAGTCTGACATCAAGCGTCATCTCTTCCGTGAATTCCGGGTCCAAATCAGATGACAGGAGAAAACAACAAACGGTGCTAATTATACACTCACAATGTGATGTAATACTACCAAAAAATTATAATCCTACTCTTTAACTCCATACCGAAATCTCAGATAGCCAGACAATGAAAATACAAATATAAATAAATATAAAAATTATTTGTGTTTGGGATGCTGTATGCACGGAGACTGTTGTGTACACTGTAAATTTGAAAATGTTTAGCTTAAATGTTTAATATGAATAAACAGTGCTCATAAATGACTGCTGAGATAGTATTCTCAAGTGAAATGAGTTGAGGCTTGGACCCGGAAACAGGATTCGTTGGTGCGTTCATTGCACACATTACGTCACTACTTAAAGGAACACTCCACTTTTTTTGAAAATAGGCTAATTTTCCAATTCCCCTAGAGTTAAACAGTTGAGTTTTCTAATCCATTCAGCCGATCTCCAGGTCTGGCGGTACCACAATTTTTTTTTCAATTCCAATTCTTAACAATTCCTAGTTTTAATTTCAATAACACATAAAAAAGTCAATAAAAAATTAGGTCAAACATGTTTGTTCTGTATTTTTACAAAGCTTTCTGTTGCAGCTGACTCATCTAATATAAATTTTAGACATTAAATTATTAAAGACAAGTAAACAGTTAGTAATAAAAGAGGAACAAATAAATAAATGAGCAATAGTATAAATATATAAAACTGAATAATTTACAGGTACAGAAATTTAAAGTCCACTTCCAAAACAAAGATTCACATATAATGTACTCACCCCCTTGTCATCCAAGATGTTGATGTGTTTCTTTCTTCAATCATAAAGAAATTATGTTTTTTTGAGGAAAACATTTCAGCATTTTTCTCCATATAATGGACTGCTATGCATCCCCCCCCAAGATTTTGAACTTTCAAAATGCAGTTTAAATGCAGCTTCGAATGATCCCAAATGCGGTTGTAAACGATCCCAGCCGAGAAAGAAGGGTCTTATCTAGTGCAACAATCTGTTATTTTTATAAAAAATAACATAGTTTATATACTTTTTAATGTCAAATGCTCGTCTTGTCTTACTCTGCCTGAACTGTTTTTTTTTTCCAGTTCATGACAGTTAGGGTATGTCAAAACTCCCATCTCATGTTCTCCCTCAACTTCAAAATTGTCCTATATCGCTGTTTTACCTTTTTTGTTAAGGGTGTTTGATCTTCTTTGCATGGTCACTTTGCAAAGACTGGGTCAGTACTTCTGCAGTGATGTAGGATGATTTTGAAATTATTTTTGAAGTTGAGGGAGAAAATACGATCAGAGTCTTGAACCAAAATACACGGAGTTCAGGGAGAGCAAGACAAGATGAGCATTTGAGATTAAAAAGTATTTAAATCGTATTTTTTAAATTAAATTAACCGATCATTTCACTAGATAAGACCCATCTTCCTCGGCTGGGATCGTTTACAACCGCATTTGGGATCGTCTGACTCCGCATTTAAACTGCATTTTGGAAATTCAAAGTTGGGGCACCATATCAGTCCATTATATGGAGAAAAATGCTGAAATGTTTTCCTCAAAAAACATAATTTCTTCACGACTGAAGAAAGAAAGACATGAACATCTTGGATGACAAGGGGGTGATTACATTGTATGTGAATCTTTGTTTTGGAAGTGGACTTCTCCTTTAAATCAAAAGTTTTCAGTTTTCTTTTCACAGATAAAATATAGATTAATCCTCATTAAAGTTACGAAAGATACTCAGTCAAGACCAGTGAATGATTGGATTAACATTAATGTAAGGCAGCACGTTTATTAGTCTGGTGTCTCTTTAACATTAACCGCATGCATCAGTTTACTTTCACTTTCACTTTTCGACAAAAAACGGCTGTGTTTATGATGATATATTGACGTATTTTTGTGTATATTGGGCGGTAAATGTGAAAGAGAAGTCAGATCCGGTACCGGGACCACTGTTCACGGAGCTTGCACTTTAGATGTGTGCACTAAACTCAGTGTTCAACTTTCCCTTCCTGCGCTTAAAATGTTTGATTTTAACCGTTAAAATCATATTAAAATCTGAACGTAGGAATGTTAAGTGGAATCGAAATGCACGTGTCTTATCGAATACCCGGTTATTAGAAATTTGAAACCGGTTCTAAAATGGAACTGGTTCTCAATACCCAACCGTCTCTCGAGTAGGTCCAAGTGGGCCCATTTTGTCCACAGGGTTTTAGATTTTAACTTGTGTTTAACTTGTTTTTGTTTCTCTTTACTCTAGACCTGATGATGCTGAAAAAGGAGAATGAGGTACTGAATAAAATGGAAGACAAAGCTCCGTATGAGAAACAACATGAAGACCTTAAAGTCCACTTGAAAATTTACAACGGAGAGAGCCCTAACACTTGCCAACAGTGTGGAAAAAGTTTCTGTAAAAAAGCAACCCTTAAAGGCCACATGAGAATTCACACTGGAGAGAAGCCTTTCACTTGTCAACAGTGTGGAAGAAGTTTCACTCAAAAAGGAACCCTTAACAGGCACATGAGAATTCATACCGGAGAGAAGCCTTACACCTGCCAACTGTGTGA
Organism: Labeo calbasu; assembly: GCA_019740295.1. NCBI lineage: Eukaryota > Metazoa > Chordata > Actinopteri > Cypriniformes > Cyprinidae > Labeo > Labeo calbasu. Next base: position 14,992 of record JAHKKF010517507.1, on the reverse strand, counting down.
AAAGAGCTTTACAGCAGAAGTAAACCTGAAGTATCACATGAACAGTCACACAGGAGTTAAGCCATTCATATGTGAACAATGTGGAAAGTTTTTCAAACGTAAGAAAACTCTTAGTTCCCACATAAAGAAACACTCAAAAGAAAACTGTTTTACATGTCATCAGTGTGGAATGATTTTCCAGGACATAAAATGCTTTAACAGACACATTATACTTCACTCTGGGGAAAAGATGTTTGAATGCCAAGAGTGTGAAAAGAAATTTCGATTTAAAGTAAGCCTCAAGTCTCACATGAGAATTCACACTGGAGAGAAACCTTACACATGCCCTCACTGTGGAAAGAGTTTCAGACATAGCATAAGCCTCAAGACTCACGCGAGACTTCACACTGGAGAGAAGCCTTTCGCATGCTCTCAGTGTGGAAAGAGTTTCAAATATAAAGCAACCTTTAAGGCTCATATGAGAGGTCACACTGGAGAAAACCCTTACACGTGCAAACTGTGCGGGAATAGCTTCTCACAAAAAGGAAATCTTAAGACTCACATGAGAGTTCACACTGGAGAGAAGCCGTTCATATGCGGTCAGTGCGGAAAATCTTTCACACGTAAAGAGAGCCTTAATTACCACATGAGAATTCATTCAAGAGACAATGGTTTAAAATGTCATGAGTGTGGAAAGTGTTTCCCAGATGAGAAAAACCTTAAGAGGCATGTACTAATTCACACCGGAGAGAAGCCTTTCACCTGCCATCACTGTGGAAAGCGTTGTAGATTAAAAGGAAACCTTAAGGCTCACATGAAAATTCACACTGGAGAGAAACCTTTCATCTGTCCTCAGTGTGGAAAAGGTTTCGCATTTAAAGGAAACCTTGAAGTTCACATGAGAGTACACACTAGAGAGAGGCCTTTTAAATGTCTTCAGTGCAAGAAGAGTTACACATATCAAAAAGACTTAAACCTTCATTTGCAAATTCATTCTGGAAAGACATTGCAGTGCTCTGACTGTGGTAAGAGGTTTAGAAAAAGGAGCAATATGAAAAATCACCAGTGCGTTCACCCTGAAGGAAGGCAGTTTAATTGTAATCAATGTAATAGAGCATTTATTTTGCCTTCACACTTGCAGATACATCTGAAAAGTCATGCAGATGTGAGACGTTATTTGTGTTCTGTGTGTGGGAAGAGATTTAAATGGCTCTGCGACTTTAAATGTCACCAGAAAATGCGTGTCTGTATTAAATTAAGGCTACGTTCACACCGCAGCTGAATGTGACCCAAAAATGTGGCTCTTTGGTGAGGTTGTTCACTTGCCATTTTAAATGTATCCCTTAATATCTGAAAAGTTTAAGCTTTTATTTCTTTTTAGATGTAGGTATGAATGCCTGTGGCCATGCCTGACTTTGAAATCAAAAATTAGTTACATCGTGACATTTCACAGTGAGACAAATGTGTACGAAACATAAATAAAAACACAGAATTAATGAAAAATGAACCTTGTACTGCAATTTTTTTTTTTTTTTTTTAAAAGGGAATTTTCACAATGTGCCTAAAGTGCTCTATTTTCACACACTAATTATGTATTTAATGTACTAAAAATTATTTTATTATTATTTATATTTTTCATTTAGTCATTAAAAATGTTGGTAACACTTTATAATAAGGTTGATTAGTTAACAACAGTTGTTAACATGAACTTAGAATGAACAATACTTCTACAGCATTTATCAATAATGTTAATTCAACATTTACTGATGCGTTTTTTAAATCACAAGTTGTCAACATTAGTCAATGTACTGTGAACTAACATGAACAAACAATGAACTACTGTAATTTTATTAACTAATATTAACAAAGATTAATAAGTAGTCTAATAAAAGTATTGTTCATTGTTTGTTTATGTTCAATGTGTTGAAGTTAATTACATAATTAATTGATTAAGTGATGATTGAGTATTAGTGATGAACACCTGCTGTTAACTAGCAAAATCACAGACTGAAAGAGGAACAACAAGAACACAAAAGATGAGCAGAAACACAACTTCAACTGCCAAATAGGGATGTGTCTTTAAGATTTTAACAGTGTTACTACTGATACTGCTTATTGATCTGGTACTTTAATAGTATACTAGGTTCTTTTTTTACAAGAAAGAAAAGTCCTGAAACAAATTAAGAATATAATTAACATTGCTTTAATTATAGCATATTGATACTTTAGCAAAAACTAATACTAGGTTAACCAAAGTAAATAAAAAATCTGTTGAGTGTTTCTGATTTTGTCCTTCAAAACTGTTTTTTTTTTTGTTTGTTTTTTTTGTTTGTTTTTTTAAACTCTCCTCGATCCACTGGATGTGTTGGAGGAAATAATTAGCTGATTTTTTAAAATAAATGTCATGGCTCAAGTGATTTTTAAGGAATTGGTCAATCCACTGATGTTTGAAGTTGTTTACTAACATGTTGCATCAAAAGCAAATAGACAGTCTATATTGGATACAGTTTACCAAAAAAATATTATAAATAAACTTTAAAGCACACATTTAAATAATAAACAAATCCATATCATGACCCCTTTAAAATTTGTTCAAGTTGCAACTCCTAGTAAATGTTTCCAGTCTTCTGAGTTTTCGAGTAGTTCGTTCATCTTATGGGGCTGTCACGTGATGAACGAACAACTCGAACCCGAAGACTCGAGAAATGAACTAATCAATTCTGTTTCCGGCTCACACTGCATTGGTTGAGCTTATGGGGCTGTCACGTGATGAACGAACGACTCAAACCCGAAAACTTGTCAGATAAGAGGTGAGGTGAGTTAATCATAGACTAAAGACCCAGGTAAACAATGAATTCATCTTTTCCTTTTTCTTATAGCATTACAGTTTTGTCATGTTTGTAGTGTGATAAACGTTTGTGTAAGCAATAGATGTGTTAGGGAAGCAACACGTAACATTTTAATTATATTTTTCTAAAATGAACGAAATGATTTGAAAAAAGATTTGTTCATTTTGCTGAACAAGATTCAAAGGTCCGAGTCGGTAAAATGATCCAAACTTCCCATCACTAATTACTGCATAGCAATTCTCTCTGTGTGTTTACAGATAATTCTGAATGCTGCATCTAAGCTTTTGATGGTGTGGTGGCCAGAAAGAGGCAAGGTTCCCCGCAGAGCAGCCTGAACACTTTCAGCACCATGGAGAGCGCCATCAGAGGAAGCAACAAGAGCTGGGCTACACAGTAAGAAGGTTCAGGACCACGGATAGCTCCAACACAGACGTTCACTTTTACAGGCTGTTAGAAAATAGGGAAAAGGGAACAGAGAAGCCTCAGTAGGTTCTCAGCTGGGGGAGGATTTAGACTGAAACATAGAGTCTGAGCTTTTGCTATAGATGGCTTTAAATATTGGAATAACCTACCAAGGGTGCGTTTCCCAAAACCATCGTTAACCAGCTATGATCGCAAGTTACCAACGTAGTTCAGCAATTCGGGGTTTCCTGTAACCATAGTTCAAACGAACATTGTCGTAAACTTGCATGATCTGATACCGCTCTGGACCTGTGGTTAGAAGCATAATCTATCTATTCATTCTCTCAAATAAAATAATGAACATTCCACTGCATTATTTGATTTATCTTCATTTCTTTTTATTTATCATCTTTCATTTACATTGTGGCATGTAACAGCAAGAGAGAAGTTTAACTCTTCTAAATCAGAGTTTACATTATATGGAATGAAGCAATGCCACCATACAATTGAAACTGGATGTCGTCAACTACAACCTCTGAAAAATTGGAAACAATTGGAATAGAGACTATCAACTGTGAATACAGGAGTTTATATGTGCAAGACATACAGTCAAACCAAAAATTATTTAGACACCAGATATAATTTGTGACTCTGGACCACAAAATAAGGGTACTTTTTTGGACACTGAGATTTAAGATTTCCATTTATGTGTAGTTTGTCAGAATAGGACAATATTTGGCAGAGATACAACTATTTGAAAATCTGGTTTCAGTAGGTGCTGATAGCCTTGTGTGCAGTGCGCCGACATGCAGTGGCGTTGCGCTACGGGTGTCCCAAGTTCGAATCCCAGCTCGAGGACCTTTCCCGATCCTGCCCCCTTCTCTCTCTCCCACTTCACTTCTTGTCCTGTATGATCTGCCCTATCACAATAAAGGCAAAACAGCCAAACAAATTCTAAGTGTGGAAACAATTAAAATATTGAGAAAATCACCTTTAAAGTTGTCCAAATTAAGTTCTTAGTAATGCATATTCCTAATCAAAAATGAAGTTTTGGTAGGAAATTTACAAAATATCTTCATGGAACATGATCTCAACTTAATATCCTAATGATTTTTGGCATAAAAGAAAAATCAATAATTTTGACAGAACTTTGATAATATTTGGCTATTGCTACAAATAATCCTGTGCTACTTAAGACTGGTTTTGTGGTCCAGGGTCACATATTTGGTATTTTTGTATTAGTGGGTGCATGACATTATAGTTCATTTATGTCAGTGAGGATATCAAAATACAGTGGACTACCAGTAAAACTTTCGGAACAAAAATTATTCAGACACTTTGACCTGACCATGATTTGTGTTTTTTAGTAAAGTGTTTTTTCTTTAATTGCTAAAGCGACTTTTTTACCTCACAGACTGAACAAAATGAAGCATTGCTTAGCAATTGGTCAACAATTATTGATAGTTGTGTAAATATTGTCATACTAACAGTTGTCTGAACAATTTTTGGTTGATTGTAATCCATTACATACCTTTCGATCAAAGTCATATTGTATTACCATTTTCTACTACAGCGAATAAACTCTGATAATGTGAGAAATGTTGGTGGTGTCTGAATAAATTTTGGTTTGACTGTATGTACATATGACACATATGACAAGACAATAGAAAACCTCTCTAAGCCTCCTCAAGTGGTGAATGATGAAAATGATCATGAAGATGGACAGTCAGATTTGGCCCACAATCAACTGCAGAGTTAACGTAACCTCAATTTCACACAGACACGTATTTTCTGGTGCCATTTTAAATGGCTGAGCCATTTAAAGCTCTTTCCACACACAGAACACAAATAGGGTCTAACATATGCATGGCTCTTCAGGTGTATCTTTAAGCGTGACGGTAAATTGCGTTTTGTATTACGCTGATCAGTATTAAATGGCCTTTCTCCAGAGTGAATATGCAGGTGATTTTTAAAACTGCTCCTTTTTCTACACACTTTTCCACATTCAGAATACTGCACTTTCTTTCTATGATGAGTTTGCGAATGACGTTTCAGTTCTGTTTGATATGTAAAACTCTTTTCACACTGATGACATGAGAAAGGCTTCTCCCCAGTGTGAGTTATTACATGATTCCTAAAGTGTCTTCTGTCTGTGAAACTTCTTCCGCACTGATGACATGAAAAACAGTTCTGTCTTGAGTGAATCCTTAAGTGGTAATTAAGGTTCACTTTACCTCTGAATCTCTTTCCACACTGACCGCATATGAACGGCCTCTCTCCAGTGTGAATTCTCATGTGAGTCTTAAGATTTCCTTTTTGTGAGAAGGTCTTTCCACACTGTTTGCAGGTGTAAGGACTCTCTCCAGTGTGAATTTTCATGTGGGAATTAAGGGTTGCTTTACGTGTAAAACACTTTCCACATTGAGGGCATGTGTGAGGCTTGTCCCCAGTGTGAATTGTCATGTGGCTTTTAAGGCTTCCTTTACGAATGAAACTCTTTCCACACTCTTGGCATGTGTAAGGGCTCTCTCCAGTGTGAATTCGCATGTGGATTTTAAGGCTTCCTTTTTGAGTGAAACTTTTTCCACACTGTTGGCAGGTGAAAGGAGTCTCTCCGTTGTGAATTCGCATGTGGATTTTAAGGCTTCCTTTTTGAGTGAAACTTTTCCCACACTGTTGGCAGGTGAAAGGACTCTCTCCGGTGTGAGTTCGCATGTGGATTTTAAGGCTTCCATTTCGACTGAAACTTTTTCCACACTGCTGGCATGTGGAAGAACTTTTTGGTCCTGTCTTTTGATTTCTTTTAAGTGAGGTCTTCTCAGTCTGTAAGCAAGATTTTTCTCCAGTAATGAAATCATGATGTTTCTCATACGGATCATTTCGTCCCATTTTATTCTCCTCTTTCAGCAGCATCTCAGCTAAAGTGAAATGGATAAATACAAGTTAACCCAAGTTTAATGGCACAAAGCAATAGAAATAATAATAAAAAATACATTTAATGTGTTAAAACTAACATGTTTGCTACGTCCTTTACCCACCAAGCTACTGAAACACATGTTACCTGTGATCTCAGAACATGTAGTCAATTCTTCACTTTCTTTAAGACATGTCCAAAAAACCTCTAAGCTGGCAATTAAAATAGTTTTTGTTCTTTCATGAATGGTAATGTTTTGGTTTGCTCATTTGTGTTCCCTTGTGTCTTGGTTCCTGTGTTTTTGTACTTTTATGATTATTTTATGATTAAGAATCTGGATTTTGATCCTGCACTTTCCCTGTTGCTTAGTTCAACAAAATTACAGCTAAAGAGAAGACATGATCTGTGATTTTGATGAAATCAAAAGTGCATCATGGGTCTTTAAGCTTTTATCAAAAAGAGATAGCAATAGCCTTTTTGTCTGTTTTTTTTTTTCTAGTCATGTAGCACTGATTTAAAAAAAAGCAGATTGTATATTTACACTATTTACACTAAAGTTCAACTTTAAGAATGAAAACCAACCTGTTTGTTCCTCTGTACTTTCTTGTTTCACTCTGAATACATCTTCAATCCTCATGTCTTCACTCTCCTCTTTAATAAACGTCATCTTTATAATAGTATGTCACATGGATCTCAGTTGCTTCAAGTGTTTTTCCTCACGTCTGGACACTGCCGTGTTTAAGACAAGAATAATTAACAGTAAAAAAAAATTAATAAAATCCACAATCTTTAGGTGCAGCTCCCTAGTTCAGTCACCAGCACACTGGCAAATGAGTCGGTCTGAGTGATAGCTATTGGTGTTAAATGTTTTAAATAGCTCAAATTATTAATAATAAAAGCACACAAATTATACAGGCAATCATTTGTGTTTATATATTTAAGACATTCTACTTTCATCAAAACTTTCTGCTAGTTTGTAAAAGCTTATTTATGTTTGTGTTCTCGTTGCAGTTACATTGTTTTCACAAGCAGGTGTCGTCAGCGTGCAATGATTTGAGCGCTTCAAAATAGTGAATCACTCGGCGAAACAATCGATTCAATGAACTCGGGAGTTTCAAAACGCTCCGTTGGGAATCGAAATGAGACGCACCATTAATGCACTCAAATGACCTACTTTACTAAAAAAACGTTTATTAATGTTAGACAAAACATTACAATGTTATATCAAATTATAAATCCTTATTTTTACAATTATTACATTTTCATTGATTTGAAGTTTAAATGGTCAAAAACCCAAACCTTTCTTCAGCTGAATCAGATGCAGCAGCGCGGCGCACCCTTCTGACGTTATACTCCTTGACCAAAACAAAAGTCCTCTTAATACAGACTCAACTCCAGTAACGCAAATAAATAAATAAATAAATAAATAAA
>JAHKKF010517506.1:12963-28779 GCA_019740295.1 Labeo calbasu | reverse complement strand
CTTACCGTCTCTATTATATTTCCTTATTATTATTTTTAATCAGTGCCAATGGCCATCATTATGTCTGTTTGAGGGTTTTTACAAAAATGTAACCAATGGAAAGCATTCAAAAGAGTTTGTGACTAAAGCTTGTTACGCCATTGGATGCTCAAATTGTCAGTCAAACCTCATAACTCCACCCCACCTCCATTCAGAATGAAGTTCTGTGATGTGCAGTTTGAATACAGACGTCTACTTCTTCACAATGCAAGGGTAAATAAAGAACTGATGTTTGAATAAGTACAGCATTTTCTTTACTCAAGAAACACTGTCTTTAAATGCTAAAGCTGTTGCGTATTTGAAGAGCGTAAGAAGTCTTAGCATTTGCCATGTAGTTGTTGCCAATGTACTTTTATATGTTTTAAATATCCTGTGCAAAGCGGTTCATCTTTTATATCATGAGATTTTGGCCAAATGTATTAAACAACAAGAAAAACTGAGTGCACGTACAGCTACAATAAACTTTATAGCCTGTAAATCGATGAAAACGTAATTTACTGCCTCAGATGCGACCGTTGTAATGACAGGCCATTCTAATGTTTTTTTAGTGGTGTGCCGTGGGATTTGTTACTTATCAAAATTGTGCCATGGCAGAAAAAAGGTTGGGAAACACTGCTCTAATCTCAATACTGATTGTTTATGGGCAGGTTATGGGGTCAGTCATGACATCTTTTAGCTATGAGTGAAACACGAGCCACGGTCTGAGATTCATAGTTCTCCCAGCGAACAGCAGCCCATCTCTGGCTTAGATTTTGCCGATACACTGTCACAAGAAATAACACTATTTTAGTGAAAAGTGATTACAGAGAACGGTTGAATACACTTGCTACTTTTAAATGTTACATTTTTATTTTAAAAAATGTTTGTTAAACAAGTGTAAATGTATGTAATATTGTAAACTATGCTGTATTCACCCAAATAAATTCAAATGTCTTATATTTTTGTCCATTGGTGGTGTTTTCTTTGCGTACAAAAAGAGTTCTCATAGCTTCGTAAAATTATGGTTGAAACCCCTGATGTCACATGGATTATTTTACCAATCTCCTTGCTACGTTTCTGGACTTTGATCGTGTTAATTACATTGCTGTCTATGGGAGGGTCAGAGAGCTGTCAGAATGCATTATAAATATCTTCATTTGTGTTTCAAAAACAAACAAAGCTTTTAGAGGTTTGAAACGACATGGGGGTAAGTGATTAATGACTAAATTTTCATTTTGGGGTGGAGTAACCCTTGTTAAAATGTTCATCTTTTGATTATTGCTATTGCCTCTAATTCGGTGTGTGATTTTTAATTTCCAACCCATTTTAAGCCAGCAATATAATAATTAGCAAACAATAGTTGACTTAAATAAAACAAAAACATTTAACCCAACCATAACCCAAAATAACCCAGCTGTCCAATATTTACCCAGTGCTGGGTTAGTGTGAATGCAAGGCCTAAACAGAGAGAAAAAGATGCGTTTTCAAACAAAAACGTATTAGTGTGGACAAGGCCTGAGCCTGTTCCTGGAGGCAACGCATTTTCAAACTTAATCATACACACTTGAATCAACACATCAGCTCATTACTAGAGACTGAGGGAGACTTTCAAAATCTGTTTTGTTGTTGTGCCTCCAGAAACAGGGTTGGGAAACATTTAATCAAATCTTGTGTGTTAAAAATGTTTGATCTATGATTAAAAATCTGTTCTCTCTGCAGAAATGCTGTGGCATGTTATGTGACCTCTGACCCACTGTAAGTGTCAGCACCACCGTCCATCCTCAGCCAACTTGACGTGATTAGACATATGTTAACCATCCCCGAGGACGGTTAGTGGGGTTGATGACCATTTCTTACAGTCTGCCCTTGCCTGTATTTTTTGCTTTAAGAGCCCTGGCAGCTGCCTCGTGTGCATGAAATTTGAAATGGACAGGTAGCGCCACATGTTTGGGTCTGGAGTCGGCTCTCCTGTTACCAGCTGCACGCGACAGCTGCTGTAAAAGTGCTCCAGTTTCATGTGGGTTTATCGCAGTTTATGATGAACGTGCTGGACTCCACACTTGGCCCCTGTTCTGGGTCTTTATGAAAGACAATTAAAATGCCAAGCACTAAGGCTGCAGGACAAAACAGTGACTGTTGAGCAAAAAGTTTTCCGGTTTATGTAAAACAGAAATGCTGTTTTTTTTTTATCAGTTCAAATCAAAGTTAGGAAATGCAACAGTAAACAAAACACAAAGAGTCTTTTACTCTTATAAAGAGCTTTTTCTCTTCTTAGACTTGACTTGGGTTGGGTTTGTTGCAGGTAAAGACAGCCATCTTATCAAATGATTTAAAATCTTATCAGATGCTATAGAGATGTTTTGAGGAATGTATATACAGTGGTTTATTCATGCCAACTAAATAATACAACCAGTCGAGCCAAATGACTGGAGATAATGGTATAAAGGACAGTTGTTACATATCGCGAAGCCAAACAATGGCCTCCACACATAAACCGAGATGTAGCCGATATGGTACTTTGCTCATGTCTGCAATACTTCCACATAACGTACAATATGTTTTGAGTAACTACAACATACATAGCTTTCAAACTTTGAGGTCTCTAAGCCTTTTTTTGTTTTTTGAAAGTCTTTTTTGCACAAAGGCTGCATTTATTTGATCAAAAATACAGTAAAAATCTGTCAAATTTGTGTTTACAATGTTTCTTTTTAAATATACTTTAAAATGCAACTTATTCTAGTGATGACAGCTGAATTGTCAGTAAAATTATTAGCATTTTCTTCAGAAATCATTCTGATATGCTGATTTGGTCCTCAAGAAACATTTCTAGTTATTATCGATGCTGAAAAAAGCTGTACCGCTTAATATTTTTATTGAAACCATGGTACAATTATGCGACATCATTAAAGAAGTAGTTCACTTCCAGAATAAAAATGTCCTAATAATTTGTTTACCCCCATGTCTTCCATGTTCATGTCTTTCTTTCATAAGTCGAGAAGACATTAAGGTTTTTGAGGAAAACATTCCAGGATTTTTCTCCATATAGTGGACTTCAATGCGATCCAATGGGTTGAAGGTCCAAATTGCAGTTTTAATGCAGCTTCAAAGTGCTCTACAAGATCTCAGATGAGGAATAAGGGTCTTATCTAGTGAAACGATCGCTCATTTTCGAAAAAAATCTCCCGTGACTTCATGCATTTCGTTGGAAATGTCATATGCGGTTAGTTCTTTATCTGTATACTTCAGTTCAAAAAGGTAGGGTAGGGCGAAAAACTCCATCTCGTTTTCTCCTCCAATTTCAAAATGGTCCAGCATCGTTGTTTTGACTTTTTTTTGTGGAGGGCGTTTGATTGGTAATGCATGAGGTCGGGTTAGCACAAGATGAGCATTTCTGGTTAAAAAGTATATACATTTTTAATTTTTTTGAAAATGACGGATCGTTTTTTTCTAGATAAGACCCTTGTTCCTCAGGCTGGGATCTTGTGAAGTTCCTTGAAGCTGCATTGAAACAGCAATTTGGACCTTTAACCCACTGATCCCTATTGAAGTCCACTATAAGGAGAAAAATCCTGGAACGTTTTCCTCAAAAACCTTAATTTCTTTTTGACTGAAGAAAGAAAGACATCAAGTCTTGGATGACATGGAGGTGAGTAAACTATCAGGAAACTTTTATTCTGGAACTGAACTTATTTTTTAAAAACCCTTGAACAGAAATGTACAAATGAAATATTCAAAAACAATGAATACAAGTAAAGTGAGACAATAATGGAAGTAATATTAAATACTAAAATAAAGTCACCCACTTCACCAAGTGTCCTAGTTGTATTCACCTATAAGAGTGTACTAAACATCATTTTGGGGCTTTGAAAGTCTGTTTACTTTCCACCCCCTTTAGCGTCTTTTATGTCATGACCTCTGTGCTCTCCCACCTGACGGCCGTCTGAAGTCATGTTGTATAAGCAGAGTTACAAAAGTGGTGGAGGCAGCGGTGCCTGAACGTGTCCTCTGCCGCTCCACTGAGCCGGAAATACGATCTAGCACATGTTGTTTACACTTGAGAACGTTAAAAGGCGAATGCTGGTAAAGGAAGGTGTAATTAATACCGCCTAATAATGAATCCTCAGTGTTTAACGCAGGAGTGTATAATTCAACATATGCTAGAACACAACATTGTAAATAAGCTCCTATTGTCAGTGTTAAATTTATTACTTATTTTTACATCATTTGAGCTATCCATGTTTTCCACATAATTCTTGCTCTTTCTTTATTTGACAGCTGAGTGCCTTAGTCATGAATAAGAAGACGTATTTATTTCAGTTATTAACTGGAGTAAACAATCCCACACAAATATCCCACTCCATATCTCTAACAGCCTGCGTTACTTCACGTAATCATTTATGATTTTCCACATTTCCTGTGTAAACCAAACTCCTCCATTTATGATTTTTTAGTAGTTTGATACAGCATGGTTGAAAGCATCAAGCTATTTATATCTGCTCAACAAGTGCTTTGGCCTTGCTCTGGTTATGTTTGAATTAGAGATGTCTTGGCAAGATAGAGCTGTGGGAAGATAACTATTTGAAGATTTCAATAAATATATTACCTTGGTTATGAGTCCTCATTATTCTTTGGAACCTGTTGATAGGAAAAATAAAGATGACAGTAAGTACAATGTGGTCTTTATTTTTAGGAAGGAAAATGAGTTTTCATAATTCTATGTAAATATCCAATTTACTTCTCAAATTATGATTTAATGTTCTATCAGTGAGCATTTTAAACAAGGAAAAAAGTCACAGAGGCTTCATCTTTATGATGGTGGTAAATATTGCATCTACTTTTAGATTCTCACTTACTGTTACATGGAGTTCAAGAAGATTCAGCTCAACAATTGAGAACATGGTCAAAGACTTTTGATTCTAATCCGAGAAAAGCACAGAGGAAGACGCATTCGCATTGGTTGCTCTCGTTTAAACTTTGGGATAGTTCACCCAAAAATGAAAATCACACCATGATTTACTCACTCTCAAGCCATCCTAGGTGTATATGACTTTTTTCTTTCAGACAAATACAATCTGAGTTATATTTAAAAATGTACTGGCTCTTCCTAGCTTTATAATGGCAGTGAATGGCTGTTGAGATTTTGAAGTCCAATAAAGTGCATCCATCCATCATAAAAAGTGCTCCACACAGCTCCAGGGGGTTAATAAAGGCCTTATGAAGCAAACTGATGCGTTTGTGTAAGAAAAATATCTATATTTAAAAATTTATAAACTGTAATCTCTAGCATCATCCTCTAGAACGCCACACTCTCGTGAACATGCATTTGACAAAAAATAAATATGGATATTTTTCTTACACAAATGCATCAATTTGCTGCAGAAGGCCTTTATTAACCCCTGGAGCTGTGTGGAACACGTTTTATGATGGATGGATGCACTTTATTGAAATTCAAAATTTCAACACCCATTCACTGCCATTATAAAGCTTGGAAGAGCCAGGACATTTTTTAATATAACTCTGATTGTATTCATCTAAGAGAAGAAAGTCATATACACCTAGAATGGCTTGAGTCATGGGGTAAATCATGGGGTAATTTCATTTTTGGATCTCTTGAAGAATTTGAACAGAGTGCATTTTTTAAAAAAATAATTTCATATCTAATAATCAGACTTAAAAATAAAAATGTATTTATCAGAATTTTAGTAAAATATATCTATATAGATCCCCTAAAGTACCATTTGCAGAAAAAAGTGGAACTTTCCAATGCGCATTGGAAAATTTTAGCATTTCCGATTGATGTTTCTGGTTCATTTTCCAGCGTGCACACAAAATTCTCACTTTTTCTTTTTAAAACAAATGTCACTAGAGGTTTAAAGGCAAACATTTTACATTGCACATATAGAAACTGAGTCATTCTTCTAATCTAGAGGTTTCTCAGGCCCAGGTGAAATTTTCTCATGAGCATGCAAACGTATTAGAGTTTCTGCTGCAAATGTCAATTCAGGGACTCTGTATTTTGATTCTAAAACTAGATACATTTACTTGAGAAGCTAGCCTGCATAAAATATTAATAAGAATTGTTTGAAGATATTGTGAATAGAGTCTGTTTTTCCTACCCCGTTGGTCTTTTTCATCTTTTGAGCATGAATTGAATCTTTTTTTATACTTTAGGGCATAATTTGCCAATGAGGAAAGTTCAAGTAAGTTCATTTATACAAATGTTTAGATATTTTTACTGGAAAACAAAACAAAAAAACACTAATTAAGAATATTTTCTGCAGCGTATACAGCGTGTGTATTAGCAAGAGCAAGAAAGCTTAATCAAATACTCATTTGTCAGAGAAAAGAATCTGCTACAGGGCCATGAAACAAATATTCCTCTGTTTCAGCCTCATGCCTCATTCATTGAGAAGCCCAAATAGCGTCTTCACTGTTTGTGCTGCAGGCTCTCTTGACGTAAAAAAAGTCAGTATTTATGAAGCAGAGTGGGCAATGAGTGGACCTTTTCATCTCCACTGGGTATTCTTCTGTAGACGCATTCAGGGGGTGCAATTTTTGTTATGTGTGGAGATGAGAGGCATTTCGGATAACCTCCTTCCCATGTACGCAAAAGAGCCAACAGTGACGGAGATGTGCCCACACACGGATACACATTCATGCAGAAAGGGGAACCCTTTAGCTGTGTGACTACCTAGCTTGGATAATTCATTTTACTGAATTTTGTTTGCAATAGCATGATGACTTGCTTATTGCGTTCTATCTGCCTGATGCCAGTACTACCACTACTACTAATCACCTCCAAGGGAAACATACACTCACATGTTTGTTTTCCTATCATTATTGCGAATTTCTATTAATTCTGATTGTTTTAATACTGAACTAATGATATTTTCTATCTCCTAATTCAAAATGAAACCTTATTGAGACACCTGACCATTACACCAACAGGGACTTTTTTGACACGCCACTCTAAATAGTCAATCTGGAATAGAAAAGGGCCTTTCCCAAGCTGTTTCCACAAAGTTGGAAGTATCACAGCTAAACCAGTTGAGAACAACTCTACTAAAGAACTGTACACCTGTTCACATACGCATCATTTATACACATTAATCTCACAAACAGATGGTGTGATGACCCTCTAGTCTACACAAAACAGCAAGGCCACAGGATGTTATTCCCGAGGCCTCCATCATCTTCCTCAAGGATTCCATGAGGATTATTTTCATGATGGATGCCCATTATGTTGTTGCCAAGGAGAATCTGTCATAATCCTGAGCTATCCTCCTATAGTGACAGCCATCCATAAAGCTGGTGATCACAAGCTGCCACAAATTAAATAACATAAGTAGGACTTGCCTGTTTTGATTCTCGCTCTCTTTCTGGTCAGCTTTCCCCCCGCCTCATCCAGGTAGATGATAGTAGCGCCCAGCTGTGGAGATTAATACTCTGCATCAACAGCTGCTAATCTGTCATCTGGATTATAAATTACAATCTAGAAAGGTTAACAAACACAAAACACAAAGAAAAGACAAAAGCTTTTTGCCCTCCCCCTTTCATCCAACTTATAGTAAAACCAGGAGACAATAAACAACATACAAATCTTCTCACAATAAACAATGCATCATTATTCACAAATGAACATAATAAAGGCATTACTGAAAATAATGGTATTTAGAAGTAAAAAGGCCTACATTTTTAACACTTTCTTACTAAAGTGATTTAACCCCTTTTCTAGATGAAAAGATTGACAAAAATCTGTGTTGGCAAGTAACAAAGCAATTGAAAGGATGTTGTGTTTGGCTTTGTCCTGTGTTTGGAGCCCCCCTGGTTACTGTAATTGTTATAACTGGGTTGTTAATTTAGCCTCTGATTGTGTGTTTCCGACATCGCATCTGTTGGTGAATGAAAACATGAATAATTCATTCATAACATAATATGTAAATGGTTGATGTGTATTCATTGTGAAAGATCTAGACCCTCAGGGAAACAGTGTTTGGTCTCCTGTGATGTTTGATTGCTCTCATTAGACGCAGATCAGGTTTGTTGTAACACCAGATAATCAAGACTGAAGGAGCACACAGAGGGATCTTATGAAACCTGAAATGATCTCGCAACATCTAACAAAGTTTGAGACATCAAACCCTCAGTGTGTATCATTTCCACTGAACCCACCACAAAACAAACACACACAGGTTTGTTTTTGTGAGTTGTGTGGACATTCCATAGGCGTAATGGTTTTTATACTGTACAAACCATATTTTCTATCACCCTACACCAACCCTACACTTAAACCTAGCCCTCACAGGGGCCTCATTCTGTATGATTTATAAGCCTTTTAAAAATTGGGGACATGGGCAATGTCCTCATAAATCACCCTCTCCTTGTAATACCTGTCATACCCATGACATTATACAAATTTGTGTCCTGATATGTCACAACATACACACATATGGGTCAAAGATGAGATGTCACCATTTTGGTGTCCACATCAAATTACATTTACAAAAATCTATTTGCATACATAAAAACACCTTAAATGCAAGTAAATTGTCTACTTTCAATTAACTCTTGTGACAAAGAAAACTTGTGAAAATTGTCACTCAGTGTAATGGTCCGGATTAATAATTTAGTGTGTGTCTTCTGTCAAACATGGTAAAAAATGCATAATAGTCATTATTTTTTGTTAAAAAATAAACGTTAAAAAAAGTTAAACAGGACACATTCTAATGTATAGGGAAAAAATGAAATTTAAAGCTGTATTACACTTTTATTATTTTTTTTTTTTTATGTTTGCACCCTTTTTGTCTCTGACCCAGATATATACACACACTACAACATTTGTAGTATAGTATATATGTATACATCAGGGTTGAAAATTAATGGGTGACTGTGGCAAAACACCACCAAAATGAACAAAAATGCCCCATAAATTCAAGACAAAGCGCAAAAAAATGCCCCTGCACAATTAAACAATGTATTGCAGCTATCACGATTAAAATGAAATGTGAAATGTCTGCTTACACTCAGGGTTGCCAGGTTTTCACAACAAAATCCGCCCCCAAATCCTACAAAAATCTAGCCCAATTGCATTTCGGAGGGGGTCCCTTTGTAAAAATTGCATTCCGGGGGTAAAATCCACTTTTTTTGGTGAGATTCACCTGGTAAAATTCTCAATCCAGGGGGCTAAATATGACAGTATTATGGTCGCTTCAAACCGCGGACATTAAAAACAACCCGCAGCAACAGTGTTAAAGTAGCGTGGAAAACCGCAGACTTGTCAACACTGCTCACACTGCATCAAATTGCTTTTACATGTTGTTTTGTGCAGTGTTGAAACCTGTAACCGATCAAACGCGTTTCTGTTGAACTTATGAATGCACTGGCCAATCAGAGGTGCTTAGATTAGTCAGCACTGAAAATGCCAGAGCTTTAGATGAGTGTGTATGCTCGAAAATTCCCTCTTCATAAACAACACAGCGCAGGTACGATGTAAATAAAAGCTTATTTTTGTAGCTTCAGTGATTATAACGGGAGTTTTATACTGTGGTATACACACATTTCCATAAGCTGACCCTGGGCTATTGGGCCATTCTATTGTTAAGTTCTCACAAGTTCAAATCAGTGTCACGCACACTAAAAGCCACAATCCTTAGGATTGAAAGCTCACGATCAAGAACAAAGGAGCTCTGTTGATGTTGTTGCACAGGCTGCTCAGAATATGTTTTTCAGCCTGTAGACAAAACGAGAGCCAAATCCCTTGATGTAAACAAATGACTGCTCCTCTATATAAACTCCTTTGTTTACAGGATGGATGTGGCTTAAATAATTAATATGTAGATATGTACTATGTAGAATCTTAGAAGTAGAAAGAAGTAGAAAGGCTAATTAAAAACAAAAAGCACTGAATCTAAACAGCTGTGAAGAAAAATCAAATTTTTGCCTTTGATCCAGTTTCGAACGTTAGGCCTAGATTCAATATGTCAGCAAAGCTTTATTTGACCCACACAGCCAATATTAATATTTGTGGTATCGGAGAGACGGGTAAAGCCCACAGGGTATTCCCCTGGCCTGCTCAGTTCCAGCGTCAGCGCTGCTCAGTTTGGAGGCATGAGAGGAATGCTTTCCGATCCTGAACTGGGGGCTGCCGACCCACTTGAATTCCGGCATGAAGCTGTCAGAATGCTGGACATCAGTGATGGAACAAATAAAGCATGCTGCTTATGAATGCTGTCTGCTGTGTCATTTAAAGACCAGATCAATAAGTTCTGGAAAAACCATACCTAACCTAGCTTTATTAATGGCATGTATTTGGGACTAAAAAATGTTAACACATGGGTTTTATCCCTTCTTTCTCACCTACTCCTTGTATTAACAAGGGCGTGGGCACAACACAAAGCCTGAGTCTTTACGAAGGATTTGCATATCAGGTGGACCCCAACACAACACAAGTGAACAAATGAAACAGAGGTTTTAAAATTGCAGTTAATCTTTTTCAATGAAAACAACTGGGAAAGGATTAACAGCTTACAACAAATCAAAAACAGATAAAGCTATGTTTCCTAATCTCGACAATGAATAGTATGCTCCCCCAGTGCCTCTACTGAAAGTTTTTCTCAATATACATACAAGAAGCATCGCAAGAAGCATACAAGAAAGACCAGTGATATTTGATAATAAATGAGCACCAAATCAGCATATTAGAATGATTTATGCAAGATCATGACACACTAAAGATTGGAGTAATGGCTGCTGAAAATTCAGCTTTGCCATCACAGGAATAAAACACATTTCAAAATATATGAAACTAATAGAAAGCAGTTGTTTTACATTATAACAATATTCCACAATATTATTATTTTACACTATTTTAATCAATAAAATGCACCCTTGTTGAGCAAAAAGGGTACATTTACACAACAACGCACTAAAAATGAACATTTTTGCTATTTGAAAAGCTTTGTGTATAGACGACAATATTGCCAATGTTCCCCCTTAACACAGATTCGCAAAAATTGCCAAAAAGCTGCATGCAGGCCACTACGTGCCTGTGCACAAACCTATATATTAAACATGTAATATGCATGTGCATGACATCACCGTTTCACAAATTCATGTTTTTTTGTAGTTTACACAGAGACAAATACGGTATCGTTTTCAAAAGCTTGCACTTTGAAACCCATTTTCAAACGTTTGCATTTTCAGGCCTCCAAAAAGGTGGTGTCGTGTAAATGGCCTCTTAAGAGACCTTCTTTCAAAAACATGAAAAATCTCTTTCCAAACTTTGAGCTGGCAGTGTATGTATATCCTACTGTATATAGGTTATTACTCCATATGGCACACTCAATAATTTACTGTATTTAGGCGTCCTGAGCTGAATACTGTTTTACTACACTCTTATTTGGACAAATGTACAGTCTCTTTGTAATGAGCTAAAGCAGTGCTCTTTTTATACAGTCAATAGGAAGAGTGATTACAGAACACACATACACTAGGATAAATAGAGGAAGCAGCTGTGCTTTCACCTGTTCTATAGATAAGGTGATCTCTAATGCATTAAACAGAAGGCTACTCTGGTGGTCTCCAGTGTGACACACTGACCTACATTGAGACTGAATCAAAATGTTACATTCTGACAAAACATACTTTACTGAGAGCAAAAACATCAAGGTCTCATCAAAGTGTGAACATTACATTTAATTTATTACACAAGAAAATGACAGCACTTTTTTCAAAATAAATTGCCTAATGTGACGTAATAGATAATTAAACTTACCATATACCATATTTCAATGTGGTTCAAAGAATATGGTTTAAAATCAAATATTATTTAGTAAAAAACCCTTTACCTGAGTAGTTTACAAGCTGTACATGCAGGTGTTGATGTCAATAAAGATCCTTTTCATGGCAAACGATAGGATGCAGTCCATGTTAGTTTTTAAAAGACTGTAGGTAAATATTCCACTTTATTCAGCGTTTTTTATACTTTGTGTTTGTGTCGCGTGATAGTTTTACCAAGCAAGATGATTCAGTTTGTGCACACTGTAAATGATTCAAACTGAATCGGGAACCCATATAACGTAGTCAGCTTTGCTAGTAGCGAATATGACTGATTCATTTAACAGAACCGATTCGAATGAATCATTCAGTCGAACATTGCTAGTTCAGATTCTAAACAGACGACAGAAAATACTGAACACTCGACATGATGACTGACATGCTGACAGAAATAATGAGCGGTACGTTAATAAAGAATAAGTTAAAAATCCGAAACACAGAAGTAAACAAAAACAGAAAGTGTTACCTGAAGAGAGCAATGTTAGCATTCCACTAGTATCTTAGCTTGTTGAGAAGCTGATTCAAATTATTTGCAACCAGCTGAGCCGTAAAAGACCGAGCACTATTTTAAAATATATTTTCTGCAGATGGTAAGTATGTTTACGCCGTTTATATTTGAGGAATATTAAGAAACGTGCATTTGTCCGCTACATAATAGTGTAGGCTAGTTAAGACTGAATTGTTCTTTTATGCAGGTTGAACCGATTCACAAAACTGAATCGATCCGATCACCAACTCACCGAATATTCAACCAAGAAGGAGTCCTACGCTAATAAACTTAGCACCAAACCATGAGCTGATAGTAACTCGATTTGGAGCGAAACAAGGACTTTACTGAAGAGGCAAAAAGTAAGTTTCTAAATGCAAAACATACTGGAAATATGTTTACACTTATGACAAATGTATAGCAGTTTTAATGCACAGTGCATGTTTTTTAAAATGTCAAAAAGTATTATAATAATATTATAATATGCAATATCAATGCGCTGTTTAATTTGAGCACATAATATGCCACAACAGGATTTTTAGGACCATGTGATGACATGATTACATCATGCTTAAAAAAGGCTTACTTAGATCTTTCTGCATGTTAAGTGGTAGTTTAAGTATTAAACACACACACAATGAGTTATGCATCCTCATTTGATGAAGCCAGACAGTTCAAATAAAAACATATTCATATAACAAGCAATTCTTATGTTTTCAGTTTCAATGTATGTATGATTATTACACCATTTGCCGTGACCTTTGTTCATTCTGTACGCTGTACTCTCTCTTTCTCTCACTCTGGTGCCACAGCTGTCTGACTACCCTCGCCGTCTCACACCCTGCTATTTCCAGGCAAGATCTCTTCTGTATGTTGTATCTTCGTTTGTCTACGATGTGTTTGCTGTGTAAGCAGTACGCATAGCCCTGAGGCCATTCAGAAGCATATGGGAGACAGAGTGGGAGGAGATGTGAAAGGGCAGATGTGAGGGGGAGAGAGTTTGATGCATTTAGCTCTAAGGACTGAAACACAGACAGCGTGTATCACCTGGTCTGTTTGATGTGGTTGACTCATAGACCAAAGAGCAATATTTCTTTAAAGTTTCGACTAGCCACGGAAGACAGGTAGGACACCGCCAAAGAAACTCGATCCACAGATGAGGGTAGGGAGTGACAGACATGACTTCCTCCTATATGTGATAGACAATCCCTCCTAAGGATTTATCCAGCCTACAAGACTTTTTGATAGCAGAAAATAATGGACACTGGATTTTCCTGCCTGGAGATGCACAACACTCCTTCTGCAACATCTTTAGTTTCTAGGTTAACTAACAAGCCCTAATATTCTCTTTTTGTTCTTTAGAGTAAATCCAAGAAGCCTTGGTAAACAAGTCCCACCTAGAAAAAGCTGGAAAAGGATCGTGCAAATGTGTTAATGGCTCTTAATTGGCTTCTAACAAGAACTCCACCTTTTGCAAATGTTGGTTCTTCAGTAACAACTCATGTAATGTGTTTTACACTCAAGTTAGACTGTAAGTTGTAAGTGGACTATATTGGATTTAAATAAATAATGGGTGGGTCATATGCAGATTCATTAAACTCTAATCTAATATATTTGTTCTAAATTAAGCAATTAAAGTGGAACAATCAATGCATGCCAGAACTGCAAGCAGATCAAGAATCTAATTTTCTGCAAATTGCCTTCTTTCATCTCGGTTCAGACAAGTTGTTTTGCAGGCTATTGCCATGGAAATATAAATAATAATGCAATGGTAAAAGAGCCCCAGGCATATACACACAAATGAGGCACATGCATTAGATTCAATTTGTGATGTTTTGAAGCAGTCAGAATGAAAAGCGAAAGAAATCTGTGATCTACTTTTGCATTTGCAAGGGTTTTAGCACAGAGCGTCTACGTTGCTCTCTGCACACTCACAGTGACGAAGGGGAATTTGTCACGTAAGCTGAATTATCCGAAGCAAGCCAAATGTAGGTGACTGAGTATTTATACCGAGGGGATATTTTAGCCAGCTCTGCTTTATTTTTAGACAAAGCCATCTGAGCAACAATCACATGCCGTTGACACAGTCACACATATTGTGCAGAAACACAAGCGTTTTGTAGCAAATCCACATGACGTCGATGTTGCCTTAAAAGGGAAGTTTCCAGATTTAGACTTCAATCTGCTCGACAACGTTAGGTGTGAATTGAATTTTAATGCTTTATAAATGCTCTGCTATGGAACACATTGTTCCTGCACTGAATTACTTCAAAACAAACCAGTATTTTCTGAAGCACTGTTTTTTGTTTAATGTAATCTGTAGGGTCTTACTTTTTTCCTTTTTGCAAATTGAGAAAATGTACCAGCCAGAAATATTTCATACCAGCTTTGAAACTGTAGACTATTTTCTAATTTTTAGCAGTGCAGAAATAATAAATCAAGTGGCACCTTTGACCAAAAAAAGCTGTTTTATTCTATATACTTTCTTCTTGGTGGCTTATTTGTGGGCAGTTTTTCTCAAATGAGGCAGTTTATAAAATTCTGTAGAGAAAAATAAATTGGCATCCTTGATCCTAGATCTTATGCTACTTCAGAGGTGAACAGTTTTCTTTAGTAGACGGTTGGATTTAAATCTCTTACATGTGTGAGGGTCAAGCTATCATTCTTACTTTAATCTACTAGGGTCAGATTATCATTCTTAGTATTATGTTGGCGTTCAAAGTCACCAGCTAACTGGCAGATAACCAAAGTCCTTATTAAGGCTAGTCAGTCCACTTGGTGTTCATCTTGGTAACACACTTGAGGAGTTATTTACAGCTCCTCTCTTTATGTAGACTAACTAAAATCTCCAGAACTGTGCAATAAGATGATGTTGAAATATAGTATATTTCAAATCAGGGATAAAAACTGATGTAGAGAAACACAAAATAATATTGTTTATCTTAAATCAACCCAACAGTGCAGTATTTTTAACAGTATTTGCCACATGAGACTACAGTTACTATAGTTAGTGTTCTGACTGAGTATACAGTTGAGTCAAAAGTTTACATATGCCTTGCAGAATCTGCAAAATGTTTGTTATTTTGCCAAAATAAGAGGGATCATACAAAATGCAATTTTTTTTTTTATTTGGTATATTTGAATAAGATATTTCACATTAAAGGCATTTACATATAGTCTACAAAAGGAAATAATTGTTGAATTTATAAAAATGACCCTGTTCAAAAGTTTACATACGCTTGATTGTTAATACTTTGTTGTTACCTGAATGATCGACAACTGTTTGTTTTTTTTTAGTGAATGTTGTTCATGAGTCCCTTGTTTGTTAAACTGTTTGTTCTTTTAAACAGTTAAACTGCACTGTTCTTCAGAAAAGTCTTTTTCAGCATTTTTGTGTATTTGAACACTTTCCAACAATGACTGTATGATTTTGAGATCCATCTTTTCACACTGAGGACAACTGAGGGACTCATATG